>JAODKF010000009.1:4139901-4152584 GCA_026779585.1 Mormyrus proboscirostris
TCCTTCACTTGCTGGTGAAGCACAGTGATGCTGGAAGCTTGTGGGGGCCCTGCTGGCTAATTCTTCACTTACTGGTGAAGCACAGTGATGCTGGAAGCCTGTGGAGGCCCTGCTGTCTGATCCTTCACTTGCTGGTGAAGCCCAGTGATGCTGGAAGCCTGTGCAGGCCCTGCTGTCTGATCCTTCACTTGCTGGTGAAGCACAGTGATGCTGGAGGCCTGTGGGAGCCCCCCTGGTGCAGAGGTGTGGAAGTGAGCCTGAGGCAGCGTCTTGCAGGTTTCTTCCTTGGTCCCTCCTGCACTCACTGGATAGGCCAGAAAATCACTCCGAACCTGCATCTGGATCAATAAGCTTATAACTCCTCGACAAACATGATGAATTATGTTCTTCTTGTAAATTTACCAAGTAATGATATTTTTCCAGTGCAATCCATTCATGAGATTCTCATGGGTCATGCTCTGTGTGCCAAGGTGAGATTTAGTGCATAAATTCATGGAGCTTTCAGAGGGTGAGGCACCCAGAGACTGGTGCCAGGTTTACCCATGAACCCTTTTCATACTGTGAGACTCCACTAGAGACCACATTAACCATCCCCCCCCCCCACACACACACACACACACACACATACACACACAAACCTGTACTCATATCTTTGTGGGGACTGTCCATTCACTTCAATGGGCATAACCCTTATCCCAACAATGACAACCTTAATCTTTACCAAGCCGTAATTTTTATATCTGGAGAACATAAAAATGGTCTGCTGTTGAAACCGCGGATTAGCAGGAGCGCGCTGAGGCATGACAGCTCTATGCTGTTTTACAGAAATTCCGTTATTGTGGGTTGCAGTGTTTCTTCCCTTAAGCAGAAAACGACACCAGCATGTATTGTTGCTGTGTTCTGTTTGCTTATATGAGACCCGTGTGAACAGCAAATCGGAAGCAAGCGGAGCTTCCGCAGAGGACAGCTTCCCGTTTGCATGCCGGCTTTCCGCTCGAGCCCCCCCGTCCACCTTCTTCCATCTCCAGCGGCCCCCTTCGTAATTCCTGTGCCTGCATTCTGCATCTTAAGGCTGGACAGTCGTCTGCCTGTGCTGTCAGGTCTCGGCCCGTCTGCTTGGCCGATATGAAGCCCTCCAGGCTCCACAGGGAGTTTCATCAAAGTTCATACTTAAACAGTGTACCAAAATTGTCCAAAACGTGCTTGAGAGTGGGATCAGATTTCAAAAAATAGCATCTCCTGCCTTTGCTTAGGGCAGGCAAACCCAGATGGATTACCGTTCAACTTTGTTTACCTGAATTCTATCTAGCTCACCAAAGCGGCTTTCACAGTGAGGTGTTCTTCAGAGAGCTCTATGGGAACTGGGGTTTGAACATAGAGGATTTTGCCTGTGTTACAGCATCTCTGATGGGTTCATATAGTGTTTTGTTCCAGTTTAGCCCTGTTTATCCAGGTTAATTCCCCAAAGCTGTGTTGTGTCATCCATGGACAGTTGTGTTGTTCTGTGACTGATCACCAGGGGTATCCGAGCTCTCCTGACCTAGAAACAAACGGCAGCAGATTATGTGTGAGGCTTCGAAGGGCCTTAGCTGAGACAAAGGTTCAGAAAGTCTCAAACACAGGGTAGTTTTCACTTGACACCCGTCACAAGTGGATGAAGATGGAGATTTGAAGGAGAGGTTATTCCATACTTCAGTGGTGTATCCTGGAAAGTTTCCCTCGTAATACAGGACCAGCAAGAGTCTCTCAGTTCACAGACCTTGGTGTCTGCTATAGGATCCCATCAAAACCTGTACCTGTGGTTGTGTTTATTTTTATTTATCTTGTGCATTATATTAGGCAGCCCAAGTTCATATTTCTCCCTTTAATTTAAGCAAACAGCACCTCATATTACCAGATTGTTCCATCTTATTTCTGGATCTCGGGTACAGACTGACAGTACGGGCCGTGGAAGTGCCTGCAGCTAGACACAGCTGAACCTGCCTGTGGGGACATCGGTCACCTTGCCTGCCTCCGTAATTAAAGCAAAATCCAGGTATAATGGACTTCAATGGACCTGGCAAAACAGTCTATTATATCCAAAGTCTGTTATATCCAGAATTGCTGTATGCCCAGAACAAAACTACAGGACACCATTTACTCACGCCACACCCCAGCAGACAGACTTGTGGTATAGATTATTATATTGTACAGGAAATAATCTAACTTTACCTGATCAGATGCGTTACTATTAATAATCTTGACTATTATATACTTATCTGCGCTGGATATCACCGGCACGTCACACGCTTTGTAGGTGGAGCCTGCATGTCCATTATAGCTGAACAAAACTACAGCTAAAAGCGGCCCTGGGGACCAAATTGTTTGTCCATTATAAGCGAAATTCTGTTATATGCAGGTCCGCTATATCTGATGTTTTTTCTGCATGTTCTTAAAGGTGCGCGGTCGGGACCAGCGGACCTCATCCGTTATAGACGATATCCCATTATAAGCGAGTCCACTATAACGGTACTTTACAGTACTCGCTGGGATTGGTCACCTGTGCTGTTTCTGAAGAAGTCTGATGATGGCTGTCAGCCCTGTCTGCATCCTCCAGCCTGGGAAATGTCACTCTGCTGCTCAACTGTGAAGATGATTTACAGCTGCATCCCTCTGATTAAGGAGCCACCATCAGATGCCACTATGGAGGCTTGTTGGTTTGAGGTAGAGCTGTGGTGTGGGATTGGAGCACTGCCTTGGGTGAAGGCTCTTCGGGAAGGATGGAGGGACTTGCTCTCTCCACATTAGAGAAGGGTTCCAGGTCGAGTCTTTCTCCACGTTCTGTTCCCCTACCTTCATTTTTCACCTACTGTACTCTCAGGGTTCCTTAGTGAGTGGCGGAGCGCACAATTATTAGATTTTTCAGATCAGGGCACCATGAAGCGAGATCTCTCTGGCCGCCAGGGTTATTATTCAGAGGCTCTCCTTCACACACCTTCAGGCATCGCTACTTTCCTTATAGCTGCCAACCAGAAATGGGTCTTGGGTTTCAAGGAAACTGGGAAACCTTTTGTTGGCCAAGAGACAGAAAGTGGAGGTGAATATGAAAGGTGAGAACTTAATGACGGTTTGAAAAGGAGCTGAGGATTTCGCAGCTGTGTCCCGCAGCACCGTGGAGCTCCTTTCAGGCTTATGGGAGATAACCAATCAGATTGTAGAAGAGGCGGGACCAACCAGTCTGATGTCTTGGTCCCGCCTCCTCTTATTGCTTGGACCCATCTCCTCTACAATTCGATTGGATGGTTCTTTTTGAACCATCATTGTTATCATTGTTCCTTCTGCCCTCAGAACATTTTTGTGCAAATAAAACTCCCACAAGCCCTTTTTGTGTGTGAGAGGCTGTTTTGGGTCACACCGGGAAGACCAAGGTGGCGGGGGCGACCCCAGAGTCTTCACCTTCGGTGAGCTTTAGAGTGCAGGTGACCTCAGTCTACTGCAGCAAAAATGTGTGATACCAAGAAGGAAGATGTGTGTACTTAGCGCTTTGTGACTTGGCCGGTGCGGCCGAGGAGGGATCACTTGTCCTCCTCTGTTCTGCTTTCTGTGATCTTTCTATCTAAATCCTCTCTCTTACTGAGAGATCCAGTGGCTTCCTCTGAGCATCTAGAGTGTGTCATCCTCCAAGCAGCCAGATCTGCTGGTTCCCCCTCACCTTGCATCCAGTGATGGTCAGAAACAGATCAGCCATTCTGCAAAAAATTCTCTGATTTTTAATTAACCCTTAAATGCACTTTCTAAATTTAGACCCAAAATTGCAGCCTGACTGGTTGCCGCTGAGGGAAGAGAAATTAGTGTGTGTATGTGTGTGTTTGTGTGTGTGTGTGAGAGAGAGAGAGAGAGAGTGTGTGTGTGTGTGTAGATGTGAGTCAGTGTGTGCTGATGTGATAAGATGACAGCTTCATCTGCTGTGTCTCTCCTTTTCTTTTGGTTGAGACAATTGTGACAGATAGTGGCTGTGAATGTTCATATTTGAGGAAGGCCTGGGCTTCGTGAAGGTTCTGTGAAGGATGAAGCAGCTCCGACATGAGTTCCTGTGCAGCTCTGGCCCAGAATGTTGTCGAGCAGGTTTCCATCTGTGACCTTTCTGTTTTCGTTTGCTGTTTTCCAGAGGGATTCTAAGGGACTCTACCTGTTTGAGCTCATCTGCCAACACCTGAACCTGCTCGAGAAGGACTACTTTGGCATCAGATATGTGGACCCGGACAAGCAGAGGGTGGGTTATGGAGCCGCTATTTCTCCTTCACACACTCCTCTGTCTGACCCTCTGTGCCCATCACACGATACGGGACTAGGCTTAGGGTCAAATTCTTTTGATAACGTGGTCCTGAGTCCATGGAAAGTCAGGACCAGCGGTCTCCAGCTTCACATCCAGGTTCAGTGAAGAGAGATCAGCAGCAGCGTGACATTTAAAGCTGCAGATGAGCACCAAGCAGAGGTGTCATGCTAAATGCTTAAGGCGTGAGGTGCTAGTCCTCAGGGCAAAACGGCCTGCTGTCGGGCACTCAGGTTACGCAGACCTCAATGCGGAGAGATGACCCTCAGGAGGGACGAAGGGAACAGACCAAACCATCAGATAAGGCAGAGGAGGCTGGGCTCTGCTGGAGGACACAAAAACGTCCAAAGGAAGTTCATCAACTGAATGAAAGTTGGGGCTCTTTTCTCTCATTACATGCAATAGTCTTTCAATAAAATTCTTCTATAACAAAATAAGAATCAGTGTTAGTATTAAGCTTAATCCCTACAGGTAGCATTACTGACGTCCCGATGACCTGTTACATTGTTTTGCAATGAAGAACCTTTACGTATTTTAGCAGCCCCTTACTCTGTGTGAACCTTTTTACATTTTTTGTGACAATGTGATTATACAAAGGGATGATGAAATGTGGATGCAACTGCCCTCTCCAGAGATTCTGCTGGGTGTTAGTTGTGTATCTCTGTGAAGAATTTATCGCTTCGGAGCCCTTTTGGGTGAGGTCTCTGGGGGGGGTGGGGGCTTCAAACCAGCACACCTCACACGGCTCTCTGGTGAAACATCCACTCTCCCTCAGGTGGGAGAGTTCAGACGGAAAGCAATGTGGAGACATGTTCACCATTTGTGGGCGGGCCTAGGCCGGCCACTCCACCCACCCCTGTGTTGGATGGAAGTGGAATTGATTGCAAACAGACCTTCTCTGATCAGTGTTCCTGTGTGATGTCATTTCCTGTTCAATGATATCTGTCATACTAGCTGAAAGAAACACCACGAGAAAAGGGGACATCAGCAGTCCCTTAACCAGTAAAGCTTTTAAAGATTAGCTCCCTATTTCTGTCCATATATGGGCAGCATTTGTTGGATTTGACCCTACTGATAGCTGATTGGCGACCCCTCGAACTTGTACCCTCTGTGAGAGGAGAATGGTCCCCCCAATATAGGCTCTCAGTTTTCTCCACAGTGCAATTACAGAGAAGCTGTTCTCTTGTTATCCTGTTCTGTTTGCAGAAAGTTTTGTAACCACTGGTTGGCACTCGTATACAGACATCGACCAGGTCAGACACATACATGGACTAAATTATCAAGAAAGAGTACAAAGCCAAAAATGGAAAGCCATAATATTAAAACCCTCTCTGTAATGTTGTGTAGTCAAAACAGCTCTTACCCGCTGAGGCATAGACTCCGCAAAACCTGTGAAAGACGTTTGCAGCGAATTCATTACGTCCTGTAAGCTGTGAGGTGGGGCCTCCCTGGATCGGACTTGTTTGTTCTGCACATCCCACAGATGCTCGAACAGATTGGTATCTGGGGAATTTGGAGGCCAAGTCGACACCTTGAGCACTTTTTTTTTTTTTTGATGCTTAAACCGTTCTTGAAGTATATTTGCAGTGTGTTCAGGGAGCCTTATCCAGCTGAATAAGGCCACCGCCATCGGAGAATACTATTAGAGGACGCTCATGATGGAGTGTACTTGGTCTGCATCAGTATTTGAGAAGGTGGTTTGTATCAAAGTAACATCCACATGAACGCCAGGATCCAAGGTTTCCCAGCAGAACATTGGCCAGGGTATCATACTGCCTTTGCCGTCTTGCCTTCTCATAGTGCATCCTGGTACCATCTTTTCCTCAGGTAAATGAGGCGCATATACCTGGTCGTCCACATGATGTAACGGAAAATGTAACTCATCCGACCAGACCCCCTTCTTCCATTGTTCCATGGTCAAGTTCTGACTTTCATGTGCCCATTGTAGGCACTTTCGTGGGTGGACTGGGGTCAGCATGGTCTCTCTGACTGTTCTGTGGCTACGCAGCCCCATATGCAGCAAGTTGTGTGTTCTGACACCTTTCTATTATAGCCAGCATTAACAATTTGTGCTACAGTAGCTTGTGGGATCGGACCGTATGGGCCAACTTGCATCAGTGAGGCTTGGGCATCCTTGGGACACTTTTGGTAGGTACTGACCATTGCATACTGGGAACACGCCTAGACCTACCATTTTGGAGATGCTGGCCCAGTCATCTAGCCATCACAATTTGGCCCAGATCAGATCGCTCAGATCCTTACACTTCAAGAACTGACTGTTCACTTCCCTGATATATAATGGCCCCCTTGACAGGTGTCAATGTAACAAGATGATCAATGTTATTCACTTCACCTCTAAGTGGTTTTAATTTTGAGGCTGATCAGTCTATAATGTATTTTCAATATATTTCTATAAATGTAATGGAATATATGCTCTATATGCTATATAATATATGCTATAGGCTACTTCCCTAATGTCTAACTACAAATATATATCTTGCAATGCACAATTTACTGATGAAGACCTGCTCTGTCTCATGTTTCTAGCATTGGCTGGAGTTCACAAAGTCGATCACCAAACAGATGAAATGTAAGTACATTCTTTGTCTGGCCTGTGTTCCTCATCCCACTTAAATGTCGTTTACATTGTTAGCCAGCAGGCTGTATCGCCACGATTTACGTCACTGGCAGCAGTCTGTATGACTGCGGTTTACATTGTTAGCCAGCAGTCTGTATGACTGCGGTTTACATTGTTAGCCAGCAGTCTGTATGGCTACTGTTTACGTTGCTAGTCTGCAGGCTATATGGCCACGGTTTATATTGTTTACCAGCAGTCTGTATGGCTATGATTTATATCGTTAGCCAGCAGTCTGTATCGCCACGATTTACGTCACTGGCAGCAGTCTGTATGACTGTGGTTTACATTGTTAGCCAGCAGTCTGTATAGCCATGGTTTATGTCGTTAGCTAGCAGTCTGTATAGCCGTGGTTTATGTCGTTAGCCAGCAGTCTGTATCGCCACGATTTACGTCACTGGCAGCAGTCTGTATGGCTGCGGTTTACATTGTTAGCCAGCAGTCTGTATGGCCGTGGTTTATGTCGTTAGCCATCAGTCTGTACTGTATGGCCGCAGAGTCCTGAGCGGCCCTGTGTCTGGCAGCTGCTGTCTAATGCTGTCCGTGGCCTCCTGCCGCACACCCTCCCTCAATAACATGTCTCTGCCCCCCAGCCCAGCCACCTTTCACCATGTGCTTGCGGGTCAAGTTCTACCCCCCTGACCCTGCCGCATTGAAAGAAGAGATCACCAGGTAAAATGTGATAAGAGTTATGGGGAAGCCCTCAGTGATCAGCAGCCGTAGTCACACAACTACGCCTCAGAAGAGACATCTCTGTAGAGATCATGTGGATGTGCTTTTGGGATCCAGTCCAGCTTGGCTCATGTTCTTCAGGTCGTTTCTTCTGTTCTGAATTCTTGCAGATATCTAGTCTTCCTGCAGATCAAGAGAGATCTGTACCATGGCCGCCTCCTGTGCAGGACTTCAGATGCAGCCACTCTGGCCGCCTACATACTGCAAGGTAACAGGATTGCCCAGCTTTGGCCGGGCTTTCTGCTAGTCGTGCCCCGTCCTGCAGGTTAAACACGCTTGCGTGCTTTGGGCGTTTGCGTTCGGCTTTTAGGTCAAACACTTCAGCATCTGCTGCTCTTGAGGAAACGGTTTTCCACATGGGTGACCCCAATCGCAAAAATCTTGAGAGCTTCATGGACATCCTGAAAGGTTTAGGGTGGATCCTGGGCAGTGCACGGACTGCAGTGTTCACATGTGCACACGCGTGTGAAGAAGAGCCTGACGCTTTCCCGATGACCTCTAGATGGTTTCTGTCTCCTGCTGTTGGGTTTTCAGGTCAGGCAGACCTACAGTGGACCTTCAGAAGCGGAGATGAATGTTAGGACATGGTGTAATGGAGGGGTGAGGAAGCACCCATCCCCCCCTCCCCCCATCTCCCCGGTGATGCCCCCACTGTGCTCCTCGATTAGCTGTGATGTCACCTTGTCGGGATGCTAACACAGACACCAGGAGGGAACTGACACAGTACAGAATGATAAACCCCCGCTTTCGTGGCTGAAGCCTGGATGGCATTACCTGAGAAATGGTTACCTAGTATACATTTAGACATACCTGGCATTCTGGATCACGATGACATATAGTGGTGTGTTATAAAACACACATCTGTGAAGTATCCTGTGGACTGGGAATAAATCAGGAAGAAAGAGGAACAGCCTGCAGCAAAGTGCAAAAGGAAATGAAAGTTATTTATCTGGCTGTGAGAATACATTTCCTCAGAAAAAAAGAAACATTCGAACACACATGCAAATTAACAGAAACACAATAAAAACTAACAAGAATTTCTTCTGTTCCCCAAAGGTACTGTTATCTTGTCGTCTGGCTAAATGAACCCCGCTTCAGTTCCCAAACCTCTCCTCAGGGGCACCTCAGCCGTTCTGGTGTACGAGGTGTACTAGTGGTCGAGTAAAAAAACACATGGGTGACAGCAAATTCAGGGGTGACATTATAAGAGGTTTTGAAATGACAAAGCCGACACACTTTGACAGGGATAATATGATACTGTAGCTTTACACCAACATGAAGATCATTTCAACACCATTTTCATTGACTGCCTAAGACTTACTTATAGTACTTTAGATCAGTAAGGAAATGATTTATGTAGTCAGGCAGGAAAATCAAATATCTGTTGGGTAGAATTCATTTTTACAAATATACTTTACATTTTAACACCAACCCTTGTGGTTCAGCAGGTTTTTGAACATTATCGACAGTGTCACCTACGTATATTCATCCATTAAACGAGACTGTTTGTGGTGTGACTGCTGTTGGCAGACTGTGTTTCTGTGACCAGGATCTCAGATGTTCACGTCTGAAGCTCCCTGGCCTGGCCTGAAGGTTAACGGGTGATGCTGTCCTCTCTGCACAGCCGAGATCGGGGACTACGACCCCGGGAAGCACCCCGAAGGTTACAGCTCGAAGTTCCAGTTCTTCCCCAAGCACTCTGAGCGGCTCGAGCGGAGGATCGCCGAGATCCACAAGACGGAGCTGATGTGAGGGCGGGGCTGTGACGTCATGATCACCATGGCGATCGTGATGACATCACATTGTGCTACCTCTGGAGCCACTGGCACCACTCGCAGTGCAGGAGACACGCTGAGACGCTTTAGGCGGATGGAGCTGCTTCAGGGAGTCGCGGCTGTCTTCAGTTTCTTAATGATTCTAGCAGAGTCTTTAATTCCAGACGTTTGTGCAGAGATTTTATTTTAGATGCAGATACTTGACAGGATACGAGACTTAATTTTTCTGCCTGTGAGGTTCACCTGCAAATATTTATCATTGTACAGATTATATATAAGTGTGAGTGTTTGGTTTAATACGTGTCTGTCTGAGCACTGCTTTGTTCCAGTTGATGCATAAATGTTTTAAATCCCATTGTACAGCAGTAAATGCAGCAGTTTCATTAGGACATTCTCGCAGCTCTCTGTTTGCGTCAGTACATTACACTTATTGGTTAGGATTGCTCATGTGCCACTGGCAATTCCCGTCTCTGACTGCCCCCTAGTGGTGATACCATCTAGAAAATTGAACAGGTTGTGGAGCTCATTTAAAATGTCTGATTATTGCTGTTAGCTTGAAATACAATCACCTCCTGCTGGAAGTTAGTAAGGCGTGTGTGTGACGTGTGTCAGATAATCCAATCCTTCGCGCTCCTTCACAGAGGACACACACCGGAAACGGCCGAGCTGAACTTCCTGCAGAAGGCCCAGACGCTGGAGACGTACGGCGTGGATCCCCACCCCTGTAAGGTGAGGGTGAGGGCACAGGGGCTGGCTCCCTCACCTCGCATGTTGTATAACCTCATTAAAAGCTCACTGCTCTGTGAATGGTGTCTTTGACAGGATGTTTCCGGAAACCCCGCCTTCCTCGCATTCACTCCATTTGGATTTGTTGTGCTTCAGGGGAACAAGAGGGTCCATTTTCTCAAGTGGTGAGTGTGCATTCCAGTTCTGGAACAGTACTGACCGTGACCATAGAAACGATGAAAGATGACACAGACAGGCAGGGGGAAATGGTTCTATCCAAATCAGTACTCTGCTGTCAGTACCCCTATGTCAGTACTCTGCTGTCAGTACCCCTCTCTCAGTACCCCTCAGTCAATGCTCTGTTGTCAGTACCTCTCTGTCAGTCTTGTGATGTCAGTACCCCTCTCTCAGTACCCCTATGTTAGTACTCTGCTGTCAGTACCCCTATATTAATACTTCTCTGTCAGTACTCTTAGTACTCCTATGTCAGTACTCTGTCAGTACTCCTCTGTCTGCACTCAGAACAGTCAATATTCTGATGTTAGTACTGCTATGACAATAGTCCTCAGTCAGTACTATGCTGCCAGTACTCTGCTCAGAGGTCCTGTCTGTCAGTTTCCGCTTCCAAGCTATGCAGCATCACCTCCGTTTTCCCGGACTAGTGATCTTCCAAAGTCTTGTGTGATACAGCTGTAGATGTCAAGATTTATCCTCAACTTGTGGGCAGGAATGAGGTGACCAAGCTGAAGTTTGAAGGAAAGACCTTCCACATATATGCGAACCATAGGGAGGTGAGATGCTGTTTGACATTGAAAAAAATCAAATATGAACAGTAACCTAGTTCTACTGCACAGAGGTAACATCACGGTCATTTTCATGGATACACCAATTATTCAGTAGCATATTTGGTACTTGTCCTTCCTGATTCTCCTGTACAGGACAAGAAGATCATCCTGACATACTTTGCACCGACTCCAGAGGCCTGCAAGCACCTGTGGAAATGTGGGGTGGAGAACCAAGCTTTTTACAAGTGAGTCTACACACTCGCGCCCACACACACTTTATATATTCCTATCATTGTGGGGAGTCTGCATTGATTTCTATGGGCATAACCCTAATCCTAACAATGGCAGCCTTAACCCCTACCCAGCCCTAACCTTAACCAGAAGTAACCAGACAAAATACAAGACTTTTTTTGATAGCATTCACAGACTTGTATAAAAATGGTTTTATTAAATTCCGAGTTTTTTTTTATTTTTATTAATTCTTATCACAATGTAATAACCAAAACACACACACGAACACACACACACACACATGCACTGTCAGTGCTGCTCCTGGACCGTGTCAGCGTCAGGCAGCCAGCAGGGCCAATTGGGGATATCAGAGATGTGTGAGGTGGAATCTGAGGAATGCAGATGAGACTGGTGTGCAGAGCAGAGCAGAGCCGAGCTGAGCCGCATCAGGCCTTTTCCACCCTGCTGACTCCCACGACAGGGAAGCTGAACTGGGGGTCAGTAAACGCGCACAGTGCCTTTGGCTTTGCCGTGTTGGTGGTGTGACCTCTGTCACCGTATAGAACATGACGGAGGAGCTGTGTGGACTGAACTCCTTCCAATGACCGTTTGGTCCTAATGTGACCATTTGACCATACCTCTGAATGTTGTGACTGCTGGGGCTGTGCTTTTCCATTGACTGTCTGCAGTGGAGTTCAGTCTGCCCATTTAAAGGCCACGTCTGGGGTGTGGGGGGGGGACGGACGACGTGAGCCGGGGCTGTGAATTATTCACTGGCTGTGTTTTTATTTCTGTTCAGCTCTGCATTAAGAGAAACGGAGACCTTGCATGTTTAATAAAGGGTCTGGAGTAAAATGCCCCCCCCCTTCCCAGTCACCATTTCATCTGCAATGGGGGGAGGGTCCTCCACTTTGCCCATAAATAGAACATTAGTGCAGCTAGTCCAGGGATGAGAGAATGGGTTAGGTGAACGGAGGTAAGTCCTTCAGAGCAAAGCTGTATTCGGACCTGTCACAGAGGTGTGAACCCCTCTCAACCCCTCTTTTCCACACATGGTATGTTCCTCTGTAATAGGGGTCACCTTAACCCCTTTTCCCCCACACATGGTATGTTCCAATGTAATAGGAATCATTTTAACCCTTTATTCCCCACACATTGCATGTTCCGCTGTAATAGGAATCACTTTAACCCTTTATTCCCCACACGTTGCATGTTCCGCTGTAATAGGAATCTCTTTAACCATTTATTCCCCACACGTTGCATGTTCCGCTGTAATAGGAATCACTTTAACCCTTTATTCCCCACACGTTGCCTGTTCCGCTGTAATAGGAATCACTTTAACCCTTTATTCCCCAAACGTTGGATGTTTCACTGTAATAGGAATCACTTTAACCCTTTATTCCCCACACGTTGCATGTTCCGCTGTAATAGGAATCACTTTAACCCTTTATTCCCCACACGTTGCATGTTCCGCTGTAATAGGAATC
>JAODKF010000009.1:4154794-4173719 GCA_026779585.1 Mormyrus proboscirostris
CGGGCTCTCAGATGCTCCCGTCACTCATGCCGCTCTATTTCGAGAGCCCCGCCCCCAGGGTGTGTGGCCCCCGTCAGCGACCCCACCAAAAGCGAGCGTACAGGTGCCGGTCCTGCTGCTGGTCCCTACAGCTCGGCCGGTGGGACAGCAGAAACCCTAACCCCCCCCTTTCCACCCCCCGCCCAGCTGTCCTGCCCGGGATGGGGTATTAATATCCATCCTGGAAATAGCCGCCCAGTCAGCGCTGACTCCCCCCTCCACCTCGCCATGTATGTCAGGGTCCCTGTCGAGGCACAAAGCCCGTAGCCATTGCTGAGGAACCTGCGAGAGGGACAGGGACACGGGGACGGCACAGCGGCATCGGAAGGGGGCGGCGGCCGCCTGCACACCGGCGCCATGGTGAAGTGTCTGATCCGCATCCGCACCAAGGTGAACGTTCACCTGCGCATGGTGAACCACTGCTTCCGCGATGTTAAGGTGCGCGTGCTCAGCCTGGGCCCGCGCATGCTGGGCAAGGCACTGGGCGTGCTGCCGCTCTTCCCTGCCCTGGCCGGCCAGCCGGGCGACGCTCAAGTGCTGCCGGGGGCGCCGGCCATCTTCTCGCAGTATGGCGTTCCCGCAGGTAACCGCACGAGCCCGACCGAGATCGCGGCTCCCTGCATCCCCCCTCCGAACGGAGCTCTTCCTCACCCCTTATGCTTGCTGCTCCTCAGATGAACAGCTTCTCCAGATCATTTCCGCTCTGTTCGCCGATCGCTTTACGCTCCTCTGCTGTGATGTATGAGCCTCCTACTCTCGCTCCGCTTCCGAGTGCCTGACCTTCCGACCGTAATCCGTAAGCCGCTAATCGCCCGACCCTGGAATCTGCTCTGGATTCGGGATTTCATGGTGCCCCCTTTTCTCGGATGTGATCGTGTGACGTGTGACGTGTGACGTGTGCATAACTGCAGGCCCCCTCTCTGTGAGCCTTGACTGATCGCTTGGCTGATTTAATTAGGCTCTTTTGCAGGTTCTTTTATCCGCACTGATTAACCTGATTTACACTTTTATGAAACCAATTCATCGGGAGTGCATGTGATCGGGGGGTGGATGGGTGTCTCGCTCCAGAGTTTTTCACGGGTTGCCTGGCTTACTTAACTGGCTGACGTAGCTGAGGCTTTAGTCCGGTATAATGTTACGGGTTGTAAAGGCGATTCAGCACGTTTCCTTAACCCGGTTTCCTAGGGAACCCGTGCTTTCAGAATGTAGGCTGGACCTGGAGCTGGGGGTTAAGGGCCTTGCTCAAGGGCCCACTGACATGTGACTGTTCTGCTGAGGGCGGGGATGAAGCTAGCGATATTCCAATCATGGGCACATGATGCTTAGCCCAAGGAACCTTGTGGCAAGGGGGGGGTCTCTGCTCTGTCTGCGGAAACAGGAAAACAAAAGGCACTTTTGAAGCGAATTCCGGTTTAAATGTAGTAGCCAGGTCTGAGAGCAGAGCAGGCTTCTGGAAGGGCTTTCCTGGTTGGGGGCTGTGTGGTCTGACCTAAGACTCCCCGTTCGTGATTCTGCCTCCTCTCTCTCTGTGTGTCTCTCCGCCACAGGCCTGGAGTCTCTGCGGGACAGCGCTCACTCCACGCCGGTGCGCTCCGTGTCACACGGAGACTCCTTCATACCGCGTTCCCGCGGCGTCGCGGCAGACGGCGGCGAGAGGGCGTCGGTCATCGCTGATGAGGCCTACAGCCCATCCGACAGCGTGCTGCCCACCCCCGTGGCCGAGCATAGCCTGCTGGAGCTCACCGCCGCACGGCAGCTCAACGGTGCCCCCTGCAGCATCGAGGAGGAAAAGGAGTGGGAGGCGGGGATGGCACCGGGTGGGGAGGTGGGCGAGGCCAGGCTGGACAGGAAGCCGCCCAGCACGGCAACCCGCACGGGTGCCATCTCATCGCTAAGCGGAGTGGAGCAGCTGAACAAGCTGGTGCTGAGTGTCGTGCGGCTGCTGCTGGTCACCATCGGACTGCTCTTCATCCTCCTCCTCCTCCTCATCGCCCTCACCGAGTCAGACCTCGACATCGCCTTCCTGCGAGATATCCGGCAGACCCCGGAGTTCGAACAGTTCCATTACGAGTATTTCTGCCCCCTTCGGAGGTGGTTCGCCTGCAAGTTTCGCTGGCTGGGGGGGCACCTCATCAACAAGTAAGAAGCGGGGGGGGGGACAGGATGACATCGCCTGGCAACGCGGAGGGTGGCCCGACCCCCTGCGCTGTCTCTCCCTCACTTCTCTTACTTTACCTTTTTTAAACGACGGAACTTTCTTTCCGTTTGTTTTTCTCTCCAGAATGTCCTGGCTGTCCAAGCATTTATTTTTACAGAAATACAGTTCTTTTTTTCATCAAAATGACATCAAAGAATAAAAAAAAGGTGCACACATTTTCCTTCAGAGGGACATAATACATTTATTATGATCTGCGGAAACAAAAGCCTTTATTTTCTATATGTCCATTTTAACGTGAATATGAAGCTGAATGGTCTGTGAGGTCGGAAAGGCAGAGGATGCCGGTGCTCGTTAATGGAAGGTGGCCGATTTTAATGCCCTCGGTTTTTACCGTGATGTTAATCTTCGCTGTGCTGGTTGTTTTCTCGGGGCTGCAGTACGGGAGCGCCACCTAGCGGATGCCGATGGGGTGTAACTGAGCATGTGCTAAGCTGGACAGCTTAGAATTGCAGAGCTGTGGTGGGTCGGTTGATTTGTTTATGGTCTGGTGTCTTTTTATGAGCAGCAGACGGAGTCTTTAGGCTGCCAGGTTTATTTAAGACATCCAGAGTCATTTCATAGCATTGAGGTGTGTGCAAACAGCAGCAATGCGGCAGTCTGTAGGTGTCAGACTCTTTTGGTGACTTTCATAGACATTTAGGTAGCTAAGATGACCTTCTGCAGGCTCCATCCCCATAAAGCAGCGATCACAGTGCACATGCATGCAACAGGCCAGTGCACGGCCGAGATGAATAAATGGATGCTTGACGGACAGACCACGAGCAGAATGTCCTTCCAGATTCCCGTGTTTTGATTTTCTTTGAAATTTTTAAATTTCATTTTAAGTTCAGGATGTTACTGGAGGGGGCTCCTTATCATTTTTTTTTTGGGGGGGGGGGTGATTAGTTTGGAGTTTGGTTTGACTAAAGATTTTAAGTTTGCAGTTATGGAAATTACTAGTGTTATTAGTTTATTATTAGTTTATCTGTAATAATGCTGTACTTTTTGTACAAAATAGCTTCTTCCCTAATATATTGACAGTTTTCCATGTATATTTTTACAGAATTGAAATGTTATTTTATTATTGTATTGTAAATTATGCTTTTTTAGCATTGTGGATCAGGTGAAGCTTACAGTCTGAAGGGAAAGTTAGAAGAAGGACTTTTAAAGCGAGAGTTTATCCAGATCCTACCCAGAAGTAGTACTTAGCCCTCAATGAAACCACCTTCAGCTTTTAAGGTCATGCTGGATTCCTCACATCTCTACCAAAGATACCTGCTATAGCAACTGGACGAACTCTTAGTCTGGCGTGAATCAGTGAACCCTGGTATTGTCCAGTGCAGTCACAGTGCCCTCGATAGGTGAGCTGTGGTATTGCGTCCAGTGTGTGTGAGTCAGGGCTCCCCCCATAGTCATATCCATGTGAGAGAGCAATAAAGTCAGCTGAGATCCTGTGCTCAGGATAAAACCCTGTTTGTGTTCATTTTGCTCCCAGTGTGCTTATACCAGGTGTAGGAGTAACACAGCTGTAGGCCATAGTAGAGATACAGGGGAGTTGTTGTTATTTTGAGATGGTGGGGTCAGGTGGTGAGGACGGGCCCGGATGACTGCACCCTGGCACCAGCGCCGCGGAGGGCGGGGCTCTGTATGCACTCGCTGCTCGTCGTTCTATTTTTGTAACCGTGCTGCAGGCGCGTCCACGTCCTCACGGGTGTTGCAGAGGCGCTCCGGGTAACTGCGATCCCAGGGTTGGCTTTACCCGGCAAGCCGGTGTCACCGAGGGGCGTACTGTGACAGCTGCACCGTCAGGAACAGGAAACGGAGGAGAGTCATGCAGAGGAAAGCACTTTCCAGGATAACGCGATCATGCGATTGAAGCTGAAAACTATTACATATTTAGAGATGCAACTTTTTTTTTTTTTTTTACCGTTTTACTGATAATTTCTTTAGAATTTCTTGAATGGGGTTTGGCGACTGCTGTTCGGTGGAGTTTATGGAAGAACCATGGTGCAGAATCAGTGAGCGAGATTTTTCATAATTTTTAACCATTAAGCAGCATTACGTAGCTTTAGTATGATGGTGGTCTTTCAATGTGCACAAACAAGACACCACTTTTTATCTCTAAGCAATACTGTTTGAACATTGTAATAATAAAAGGATAGCAGTAATAATGTGTGGCTGACGAGAGGCCGAGAGACTGGATGGATGCTGTTTACCGGAGCCTGTGTGTCGCAATTCTCACACACATTCTCTGCTCTCCTCAGTTTTGTTACACTTTTATTCGATAGTGCTGTAAGACGGAATAATGTCACAATAGCTGCTTTATCGTTTTTAGTTATTTCTGTCATTTACGAAGAGCATTTTGATTTTGAATTATTCGTGAAGGCTGACATTTCGTATGCACTCTGTTGTACCTGCTGTATTTAGGGTTCACCCTATGTGGCCTCCTGCTTCGTCTCCTCTCACCTCCATACAGACCGCAGAAGCAAATAAGGAGGCGAGGAGGCCGGCTGTGGAGCTGAGCGACTGTGACATCGGAGTACAGGCAGTCCCCGGGATAAGAACATCCGATTTACGAACAACGCGTACTCACGAACGGACTGCCATAAATCCTATTATATTAAAAGAGGTAGCTTTTAATAATAATGAACCCACCAACTTTTGACATTTATGAAAATACTGTGCGGATTCAGCAGTTTGTTGACTCGTACAGTACAGCACAGTATATGGCTACTTATTTATTATTATTGTGTACTGTATTACTATTATCTTCCAATGCTGAGAGACATGTTTCACCATTTCTTCTCTCGTCCAACGCATTTCATTGGAATGATGACCCTGTATTAACATACATATGAGAAATAAATTGAATCGAACAATCACCTGAATCGATTGTTTCCGACCTGCCTACAGATTCGACTTAAAGACAGACTTAGGGAATGGATGTCGTTCGTAACCCCGGGGACTGCCTGTAGTTTAGCTGACCGTTAAACTCCCGAAGCCAACCTCGGTACCGCTTTTACCCCGCTCGGGTCTGCCCGCGGAGGTCGGCCCAGTCTGTCCTCCCGGCTCGCCGGACGCTCGCCTTGCTGACGTCTCACTTCTGGGGTCACGCACGCCTTGTGCCTGACGTCATCCAGCAGAGGAAACAAACAAGGCCTGTACGGAGCTGTGTGGGGGAGCTGGAGCGTGGCGGGGTCTTCTGTTTCACGCGCAGCGTGAAAATGCGTCTGGATGCCCTTGGTGGTACACTGTTCTCCACCGGAGCGTGCTGTTCCGTCTCTGTCTGTCAGCCTGGCTTAGGACACTGTATCTCTTTATTTTAGTCTGGTTTTGATATGGGATTGCTGTTATGTTTTCTTATATGTGTGTGTATGTATCTATACACACGTTTATTGAACTGTGTGAAACAAGGTTCTGTTGGGTCTTTCTCATTCTGAATTCATGTTTGTACTGTAGGAAACCCCTATCAGAAACAGTGTTTCTCTCAGATAGTCCCTTGTAACTGGTGCCATGAACATATTAAACATATTACTTGAAATAAACATCGAAACATGTTTAAAAGATACCTGCCGTTCTGTCTGCTCTTCATGACTCTGAAACCTGTCGGTAAGGGTTTTGATGTTTTACACTCTGCTGCCATCTAGAGGATTTAAAAAATAATTATACATTTTCCTTATTGCTTATCCAGTACAGGGATGCACAGGGAGGGTGGGGTCTGTAGCCAAAATCACAAAAAGCACAGGGCGGGTCAAAGGTATACACATGCACAGGCTTAGCAGCACGCTGTAAATGAAAGATGATAAAGTGTCCAAAGTAGGTGTAAGGTGTGACTCAGAGAGGCTATCGCGGTGTGGTCATGCAGACCGACCCTGGAGCCTCAGACCTTGCCACAGCTGGGGCAGGAAAGACTTTGATTAGGTGTTGGCCGAGTAATGCTGCTTCTGGCACCATTCTTTAGATCAGGGCTCTTCAAATCTGGACCTTGATTCCAAATCCAGGCCTTGTTTTCAGTTCTCCCAGGTAGTTAGTTTAATAATTACTGATTGTGATTGGTCAGAGGCTTCACACCTGACTGACAGGTAAAGGAATGCTGGAAAACCAGCAGTGCTCGGACCTCGAGGACCGCGATTTGAATAATAGGGCTTTAGATCATTATTTCCAATCCAGTCCTCAGGGACCCCCAGAGAGTCCACATTTTTGCTGGAGCCGGATCGAGAAACGCTGCTCTAGATGATCCCTTATTGGCATAAGGAACGCCATGTAGGTCTGTCAGTTGCAGCCTCCTCAAGGTCCCCATGGGTTGATGTTACATTTCCTTAGTGTTACTTTCAGTTGGTCTTTTTGACATATATTTTGACCAGCCACTCTCCTTTTGGAAGCTAGCAGTTGTCCGTAATTGTCCACCTATTGGGGCAGGTCTTCAGATGACACTGCCTACCTAGCAGCACGGTCTCTGAGCCAAATTAGCTTCTATGCCAAGGGTGCATTCATGGATATCATTGTAGTGGATGCGGTCCTTCCAGCTGATCTCAAGAATGTTCTGAAGGCATCTGATGTTAAGTGCATTAAATGACTGGTATGGCAGTGATAGGTGGTCCAGGCTTCAGCTTTATACAGAAGGGTTAAGATGCACACTGCTCGATACACTGCAACTGTTGTGTTTTTAAGGTTTTTGTTCCCAAAGACTCAAGATCACAGTCTTCCAAAGGCAGAAGAGTCCAGATGTCATCATCTGTGGAGCAGGTGGGTGTTAAAATCAGGTTCACTATGGAAGATCAGGGGGTGCCTCAAGGACAGAAGGATCGGAGGGCTTGCTGTTGCTGAGCAAGGAGTCAGAGTGTCCTGCTGAAGACTCCATGAATAAACGCTCATCCTTGAGAAGTATCACGCCATCAGCTGATCTTACAAGTGTGATTCTCTGTTTCTTGTGGCCCATGGAGTGATTTATATATCAGAGTAGAAAACCCGAGTATTAGTGTCTGCATAGGTTTGAAGTTGTATGTCCTCAACTTATGAACAACACGAGGAGTTTGTCTGTGGAGTCTGTGCCCCCCCACCTCCCATGTGAGCACACTCTGTCCCAAAACAACCCTGTTAGTATGACCAGTGAAGCAGGAAGCGCTCTTACCTAA
Organism: Mormyrus proboscirostris; assembly: GCA_026779585.1. NCBI lineage: Eukaryota > Metazoa > Chordata > Actinopteri > Osteoglossiformes > Mormyridae > Mormyrus > Mormyrus proboscirostris. The sequence continues at coordinate 4,162,166 of JAODKF010000009.1, forward strand.
TCACGCTCAAGGGGGTGCCCTCTGAGGTCAGCACAGCAGTGTCCCACACGCCGCAGAGGGAAAACTGGGGTTTTGCATGTTTCAGTTACTGCCGCTAAACAAAAAACTTCTGATGTGAGTTTGTAAAGGTCCCTGAAGTTGGGTTTTGGGGCCCCGCTGAAGACCCACCTGACCATACAGCCCCTGCACGCCCTCAGCACTCGAGCTCCAGTGCTGGTGGAGAAGTAGAAGCAGATGTGCCCCTTCCCAAGGAGACACACAGATACTGGGACCAGCCCGTAGTATACGTGGTCCAGTGATGCCCCCCTCTGGGAGATGATGACCTGCAGCGTTAGGAGGCTCTTTAGGTGAAGATCTGGACCTGATCAAATTTTGAGACAAATTGCACCAAAACAGAAGCAGCACCACCTAGTGACGGCATAGAGAAGGGTGACATAGATAAGATGCTTGACCTTGTCAGCAGGATCATTGTATTTGATATTATTGCTCTATTTACTGTTTGATCTTTGATGGATCTCATTACCAGCTGACAAAAATGTCACGTATGAATATCTACACTTGATAGACCTGAACAAATCGCCCAAATATTGAAACAACAGTGAGAGGTGGCCAGAGATGGCATCTTATGAACATGGAAATTTGAAAGTATCTTTGTCAAGCTTCAGGTGAGTGATTCTCAATCTGTGGGGTGTGAAATGATTTTCTGTATATTCTAAAAAAAAATCATAGTTTTTTTTTGGTCATCAGCCCCCCATGACAGGGACCTTATAAAATCTAGAATATAATTTGTCTGGGCTGGGGGCCCAATATGCTTTGATCTCTAGCAGCATGCCTGTGTACGCATGCTGATCTTAACTAGTATAGTTTAACAGCTTTAGTAATTTGCTCTGGCTAAGGGCATCTGCCAAATGTAGCAAATGTACTGACATTGATACATATTAACCTAAAGGAGATATACAGAGTTGTAAGATCCATGATAACCTAATGAACTGACTGAAAGGACACGGGCATCACATGTTGGTAGAGGAGGAGCTTCTAATTCATCTAGTGCTTCTAGGTCGCTGGTTTAAAGGCTGAACATGCGCTCTCTCCCCAAGCTTTACTATCCCCCGCGTGTCCTAGCATTTCAAAGTACTTGTTCTCGTAGTTGTGGAAATGGCAAATATAGCATCATTTCATTTTCATTTGATCTTCATGGTTTCTGAAGCTCCTTGTTAAAGCCACTGAGGAGTTTGTGGCCATCAGTGACCCTCCCAGATCAGCAATCTAAGCCAGTGTTTCCCAATCCGGTCCTTAGGGACCTTCAGACAGTCCATGTTTTTACTCTCTCGCAGCCTGGTGCAAAAATGTGAACAGTTTGGAAGGGAGCTGGCAGGGAGCAAAAATATGGACTACGGCTCCCCCAAAGACCGGATTTGGGAACACTACCCTAAGCCTCCTGGAACAGGCTTCGGGTTCCCTGCAGCCCAGATTTGGACAAGTGGTTCTGGGGAACGATTGAAAGTTCCTCCACAAATGAACCGCCGCCCATTTTCATGTCATAATGCCACGGGGTTAGCAAGAAGACAGCAGGAAATGCACAAAAAGCACCGTGCAGCCCATTCAGAGAATAGTCATGAAGTCAGCATTCCCCTGAGATATAATATATTTATTAATAAGAGGTAATCAGGAAACACATTTTATACAAAACTGGAAACGCTTCTAGCTGTGGAAATAAGCTAACGGACTAAAGATCATTCTCATACCACAGGGTATTGCTCACAGCAAAACGTCAGCTTTATTTTTCGTATATTTTGTCTAAGTGTGTGCGCCCATGTGTGTGAGTATGTTTGTCTGTTTGACTGAATGAGTGAAACATGCCTTCTCTTTAATCACTGTTTCTATACTGTACATTGTAAAAATACATAAAAATATTCACAGAGTAAGCACTAAATTACTATACTCCTGCTACCATAATAATTATCGACAGGATTACAGTATATGCAACACACTTTAAAGTCTCATTCTCTTTGAACACGGTCCATCTGAGTGTCGTGTTCTTCAGCGCGCCTGACTTGTCAGCTTCTTAGAACACAAAGCCTAACATCGCATCACATTCAGGAATATATAAAGCCGCATGTTTGTACAAAATATACAGCGTACGTTTCCTTCAGGCAGGAGTTTGTACAAAATATGGAATATCCCACAGTCGCTAAAAGGTGCAGTATTCATTTCGCCTTCAAAAAGTCACTTCCAGGAAAATACCTTCAGGTTTTCAATAGTAATCTTTAACCAGAATGAAAGGTAAGAAGCAGCCTGGATTCCATTAATAGGGAGATGAGGGTTTATCTTGACCCATGATTACCTGACAAATCCAATTCAGAGCAAAGAGAAACGGGGTCTTCGCAATAAGCAGGCAACACTAGAGTAAACACATCTCCCTATTACTCTGAGTGACTGAGCCACCCTGAAACGCTCTTTTCTTATTACTGGTGTACAGGTGTAAGTATCATTGAAGTACAGTAAGATAGCCCGTTACCACATGACCAAATGTTTATATTTTTATAACCTGGAACAAAGAGCAGACACCTAATCTAATACCACTTAATGTAGCCTATATTCCAGTCTGATCAGTTCTAATTTTTTTTTTTTTTTTTTTTTGCTGGAGGAAGTAATTGCTCTATTTTAAATATTTTAAATCTTGTATGTTCATATGTCACATGGTACACTTCCACTCACCAAAGGGAGGCAATCCCAGCTGACCAGCCCTTCAGTTGGGAGGGGGTGATTACTGACCGATTTATGCGGGATTTTATAGACGTGGAGGATTTTATAGACGTGGAGATAAGCAAAGATTCAAGGACAGGCACTTGGATTAGGGTGGACTTCACCAATTAGCTTCCTGTCTGTTCCACGCTTTTCCCTACGTCGCTACATAAGTGACACTCGGCGATTACACATAATCATTATCTGAATAAATGTGCTCAAATATTTAAGAATTATCGTACGGATTATTGTAAGAATTATCATACTATTACTCATCCTGATTTTGAAGGTCATGATTTCACTGTGTTAAGAATTCAGAATCAGGAGGAGAAACGAAAATTAAGCAGTTAAACAGCTGGGTAGGTTAGTACCAAAACACACCAATTGACGTGCTAACTTTTCATTAATAGGGTAGGACTCCAGTAGAAATTCTCATAGGCATCCTGTGTTTTTCTGTATCATTTGAAAATTACTTGGTTATTCGGAGACAAAAACGTGGATAATAAACCATCCAGGTTTGCCTACATCTCAGTCTGTATACATATGAAGGTGTGTTAGATATTTAATGACCAAGGACATGCAAGTCCTTTCAGGAACACATAGAGAAAGGTACACCCAACATGGAGTCAGAGATTTTATGTACAAACTAGAGCCCCGGTGCCAGGCAATCTGCTTCAGGAAGGCACTTTAGGCTCGAGTCTGAGGGATTCTTCATACAGGCCTTCTTCGTCCAGGAGCGAGCTGTGGTCAAGCAGGTAATGTGCTGTCTGAGAGACACACAATTATCATGCTGATCGAAACAACAGTTCCTCATTTTAAAGCAAAAAAAATCTGTTAATCTGCTTATTCAGTGTTTATACATGATTTGGAATGTGCTTCATAATAATATTATTATTATTATAACATGTCTGTTGGAAATGAATGGCAAATCAATATCAATATTAATAATTCTGAAACCCAAGACTGACGCCATACGCAAAGCAATGAAACATTTGCTGTTACTGTTGGTTCCATGCGACACAGTTGCGACTTTCAGCCCACACTTGTTCTCAGAGAAGCCGGTCAAAAGCATTACCTTTGGCTGGTACTCAATCTTGTAGGCTGTCTGCTGGAACTGCCTAATTTCTCTGATGATATGGGAAATCTGAAAACACAATGAGCGGACATGGGTAACTTCTCCAGCACTCAGAGTCACAGTCAACATGTTCTCTCAACTTCTCCATCGCTGCTGGAGACAAGACCCACCATCCTCATTTTGGAGAAGTTGACCAGGTTGTCCTCAGTGTAGTTTGGGGTGCCTTCCTCGATGAAGGCCAAATCGGTGAGGTACATGCCCAAGTAGGGCACGCAAGGGGGGTCACAGCTGACAGGCAACATCGAGAGAGAGAAAGAGAGAGAGAGGGAGGAGTCAGAAGATGCCTTCATACTCTGTCCAGATGTTCAACCATTCCAGATTACAACCTTATCTAGTTTGACAGGGGGAAGAGGCAGCAACTCTACTGTAATATCTTAAGGGAATTTTAAAATATGACCACCGACAAAAAATACAGCACAAAAACCTACCCCAGCCGAAACACTTACACAAACACGTTTTGAGAACAGAATGAAAAGTGATTGGTTCAGACAGAGAACCAATCAGATAGTAGAGGATGGGTTCAAGCAACTAGAGGAGGCGGGACTAAGCAATCAGATGTCTTGGTCCTGTCTCCTCTAGTTGCTTGAACCTACCTCCTCTATAATCTAATTGGTTCTCTCTCTGAACCAATCATTTTTTTATTCTGCCCTTAGAACTTGTTTGTGTTAGTAAAGCTCCCATGGGCAGCCAAAGCACGGTGTGTGTGTAAGTGACATTTTGTATCCAGCTGAGCAGTCAGTATCAAAAACATGCTTTAACTGCCCGGAATTCTGCATTTCAAAGAAAAGCCGAAGTTTGGGTTTGCTTAATGTGAAGCACTTACTTCTTCAAAGCCTCTCTTAGGTTTTTAAACCTGCCCTCAGAGGAGACCAGCTTCTGCAGCTTGTCAATCACTGCCTTAGTCTAGAGGTGGAAAACAAGGCTTGATTAAAAAATTACAAACACAGCAATAGCATCAGAATATGGATAGGACACCCTGAAGACTATTCAGGATTATGTTGTCAGTGACAACATAACTGAATGTTTCTGATGAAAGGAAGTCTTTGCAGTTTTGTAACTACATTGTTCATGGTCACGTGACCAATTGAGAACTAAATACCTATTATGGCGATTATAGAGCACACATATTGCAAAAAGTACACTGAGCACTGCTTTCTGTGTGACATTCATAAATGTTGCCGTACACCGAGGTACCACAATGTGACAATAACCCTCAACTAATTTAACACACTGATTACTCCCAGATTCGCCGTATCGAAAGTGCCGTCAAAGCGTGTATCACCTCAGTACGAGAAAGTAACCATTTAATGAATTTTGTTCCTGTTGCTAAAGGGAAAGCAGGATTCAGTCGAGTTTCACGAAGGAGAGACATGGAGAGAAGCGGTGGCGCTGGGGCGAGGCAGAGAGGGTCGGCCACCTGCTTGGACACCTTCAGCCAGGTCTTCTTCAGGCGGAAGATGGCACTGCGGTTGAGGGACGAGGTGATCTCCAGCACGGCGTTGTAGTTATGCAGGCAGCGGCAGATGTCGGCCACCGCCACCCACTTCTCCATCACCGCCACCCGCGCGGTGATGTCATCACAGCGCAGGATCTCCGTGGCGATGAGATTGCTCATCTGTCAAGGGGGCAGCCATTTCAACTTCACCTCTACATTCCCGCCTCAAATCAAAACATCATTCAGAAGGAAGAGCACCTCCCAAGGACTGCGGATTTCAAATCTGAACCATGCTGGAGGTTTAGTAACACCAAATGACCGTCCGCTAGCCTCTCTTCTCTCCAGGCGTTACTCACATCATTGAAGTGCTTGGTCGTCCTCATTATGTACGGCGTTTTCTCATTCTTATCATTCTTCATCCACCCTTGGCCAAAAAATTCCCTGCAGAGTGATTTACATCTCAACACGCAACATACTACATCCCCGTGTATCTGTCTCCAAAGAAGCACCTCAGTTACTACTCAAGTACAAATCATAACAAATACAGTAACTGCATGAAATACATGAACTGTTATGATTGATTAATGTTGAATGAGCACGAGATCAGTATGTAACTAACACTTCGTTTCTGGTTAATTAATACTTTAAGTAAGAGTGCACTACTACATTATTAATGTCCCCTAGTAAAGTGTTACCCATTCTAAGATTCACATGGAACTTGTTTCAGTTTATTCTGCGATCTAAATATTTACATATCTTGAGTTGCGTAAAAGCTAACTATTTGTTGCTAACCACTCAATTTGTATCTAAACTCATTAGTATATAAGTAGACTAGTTCATGTTCCAAACTCAGTAACTAGTTAACTCTTCATTACCCAGGATTTCCATCTTATCCTCCACCCTCACTTACTCATAAGGGATGACCTTGAAGACCAGGTGGTCCATCATGGTGAGCTGCTCTGCGATCTCCAGGGCGGAGTGGTTCTCGAACGGCTCGGCCTTCACCTCAGCGGCCTTCCACACAGACACATACATCCACAAATAGCTGTATCACTCGGTCAGACACCAGAACATTGCCCAGGTCCTCATAAAGCAGAGAACATCACACGTCCATTGCACGAAGTGGAGAAATCACCTGCGCACTGAATGCATTGTTCTTTTAGAAACATACTGTAATCAGATGCTTCTAAAATCACAGATAAAGGCAGCAGGTTATTTTGCACATTGAACAAAAAAAGTCAGTGACCAATCAAGTCTTTGCATCAGGGCTAAATCCACTTTTATACTTAACAGGTTCTGTCTTTATAGAACAGATCACTGTCACATTTGGACAGTCTTTGAGAGTGAAAATATACTGTCATATGCATCTAAACAAGTCCAGATGAGATCATCTTACCTGTTGTCTCAGCTCCTCAATAGTCACCTGGTTATCTCCCGGATCCTCCTGGGTCAGGGTTCTGCAGAAACAATGCAGACAGAGAGCTCTGCACATGCAGCGACATGACACGTCCAGTAGTATGTAGGTGAGCAGCAGATCCCTGACCTCTGCTCACAGATCTGCTATCAGGTCCGGTACCTGATGATGTTGGCTGCAGCCTTCCTCTCCTGGGTCAACAGCTCGGGATCATGCATGACTTCCTCCAGGAAGCCAATCACCTTCAGTTTCAGTTGGTTGCTGTGCTCAAAATCCTAGGTTGAGTCACCAAAAAAAGATTAAAGCCTCCATACTCGTGTATACAGGAGGTTCTGCATGGTCTGTGAGCTATACCTGCGAGTGTTTGGATACCCAGTGCCTCAGAACATTCAGAACCCTGTTGGTCGCTGCCCTACGGATGACAAACTCCTTATCACCATTCCTCTGGTCGGTGGGGAACCCTGGGAATGGACGGCACAGTCCGGTCATATTCGCCCACGTTGTCTTTTCATGACGTGTTGCTATTGGGCAGCCAGATGCCCGGACTCCCTGCACGGGCACCCGCGACTCACCTGTGCTGGCCAGCGACATGCGGCGGTACTTCTCCTTGGTGGGCGTGCCCTCGTTGGCGCCCGCGGTGGCGATGGCGAAGGCCGAGGCAGCGGACAGGGCGCTGCGCGTTGCATCCAGCTCACGACAGGGCGACATCACCAACCCGTTGTTGTAGGAAAACAGAGAGAAATCTGGGAGGGTAAAGTATGGGTTACTGAAGGTGAATTACACACACACACACACACACACACACACACACCGTGCAGCAGACTGAAACTGTTTGGGTTCTTCCTTGTGAAAACACAGGTAATTCCAAACTCCTGAGTACATGAATGATGTGAGACAGTGGAAGACCAAGCTGCCTGATACTCTGAGGCTGAGAGTGTGAAACACATGGAACATGCATATCCGTGGGTGACTGTTTAACTTGTGACAGTGGGCTCTGCTCCTGTAATTTACGGAGTCACACTCGTAAAATAACAGACTTGACCCTTCCGTTTTTTTAACCATGCTTAGTACGACCAGATTCCTCTGTGCATAGCTCTGCTGGATAACTCATTGATACATAAATACAGAGATGTGTCGCTTTTTAAGTGCTCCCAGCAGAGGGCAGAGTAACACCCAGACACTGGGAGAGTTCTTTAGGTGTGCGGCCCTGTTAGGACCCGAAGGAGGTGCCTACCCAGCTGCACACATATATGACTGAACCTTGTGCTGTTTTTTTTTTTTGTTCTGCTGTTATCGAATAATTGGCTTGGCAGGGATTTCAGTTTGGTCATTTTTGAATGTAACTGAATGAAAGTGAGGGAGCTTAGCTGGTCGGAAAGCACGGTACACAGGGGCCGGGAATGGGGTTGTGAGCAGGAGGGCTCTGAGCTGGGGATCTGGTGACCTGGGGGCTGCACTGGGATTTCTGTGTTTCCTCAGTGCAGCCAGCGAACAGTAAAGCACAGGCTGTCCTCAAACCCTACAGCAGTGTCCATCCTGGTACGCTGACTTACAAAGAGACGGTGTTGCCATCTCACGGAGCCCTGTTATCACACGCTTGTTTGTCTTCCTCAGTCCTCAGTCACCCCAAGGCCTCCGCTTTGAATATTTTACAGTAGAAGCTCTTGGCAGAGAGACGCATGCAGATGGTGTCTTAGTGTGCAGACCAGGTTTGAGCTGAAATGCCAATCGCCCCCCCCCCCCCCGGCTCACACCAGGCCTACCTGAGGCATTTTTGCATCTTGTGGTTTTGGGGGTCGTGGGGGACTTGTTAGGCGACGTCTCGGTTTCGGCGTCGTCGCTCTGGACCTTGCCGTCGTCGCACTCCTCCCGCACGGCGGTGTCTGCATGAGATGGAGAAGCACACGGAGGCTGGAGGAACCGACCGGCCGGGTTGGGTTCCCCACATGCGGCCGAGGCAGAGCCACCGTGACTCACTCAGCCTGAGAGACGTCTGCGCACTGGGTGCTCGCCCACACCATCGAAGGCTCCGCTCGAGACAAATATTCCTGAATCTTCAGAGTTTACTGGGTTAACACTCTCAATCTCAAAGTTCCCTTTCCAGTGGAGACCTACCTGGAACCAACCATGAGTTCCTCATAGTCAGTCTAATGCAGCCACAGGAAGCAATGGCAGAAATGAGAGTTAATACCCACAGTGGGTGGGATTATCATACACTGTCATTCACCAGAACTTGCTTCCTATTGGTTAGAGTAAGCAGTGATTGACAGATTTTGATGATCCCATCCACTGTGGGTTTCAAGCCCCATACCGGGGGAAGCTGACCTTGCTTACAGAGAGGTGGCTCCTCGCCTCTGTCGGCCCTGGGCTCGGGCTCGTCTGCCATCTTGCCTGACATGGCGCTGGAGACATACAGCTTGCTGATGTCCAGCGTGGTCTTGCTGAACGGGGAGACGGAGGAGTACATGCTGGCGTAGCCATTGGTGGAGCAGCTGAGGGCGGCCAGGTCCAGGGCCTTGCCCCCCGTGATGATGGGGATGTTGAGCGAGAGCTTGCGGTGGCGGTTCGGAGACGAGGTCTTGCCAATGGAGAGGGGCGGAGGAGAGGAGAATTTCCGGCTGGCCCTTGGGGATTTGGGCGGCTCCCCGTACAGGAGCTTGTTATTCTGACTGCTGGCGAAAAAAAGCTCCAGGGATCTAAGGAAAGCAGTAATACATTACTGGTCCCACCTGGATTATTCTACATAGAGTAAAAAAAATAGAGACTGCAGATATACAGAAGGTAATATGTGGACAGTAATTGTCTGGCATTGAGATGTAGGCAAACAGCCTGACAGCTATGTACTGAGATGTATCTCAAATACATAGTATGTTGAGAAGGTCTTTCTGCAGACCCCCCCCCCCGAGGACAGACACCCCTCACTGAGCCTTATTAATAGGCCATGATGTGACAGAGTGGGCAGTTGGGGATGCGGCATCTGGGGGGGGTGGCGGCTACTGGGGGCACCGCGACGCAGATCAGCGTGCTGAATATTTAATGATGCAGGCGGAGGAGAAGGAGGAGGGCGGGGTTCTGCAGCAGAGCAGCTGGCTGCCATGGCGACAGAGCGGCAGGGAGCGGTGGCCAGACCAGGGACGGGCAGAGACATAGTCGCTGATGATTTGCCGAATCAAACATATACTCTCTCTCTCTCTCTCTCCCTCTCACACACAGACACACACTCATGTATAGATACACAAACAATGAACATATACTCACACACATACACACACAGACACACAACAGACACACATTCAGAGATGCACCCATGACCACACATGAATATCCTCTCCCAGGCAACACTACTGTTTACATACAATGACCAGCACAACATCAGAATCCACTCCAGAACCCTGACTCTAACCCAATGTGAACATCCAGCCTACAGGACTCAACACTGATTCAATCAACTGACCCAGTGTACAGATCCATTCTACAGCTTCAGCCAGCTGACCAGGCTTACAAATGCAATCTACAGATCCACTAAATAACCCAAAGTAAACATCCTTTCTCCAGATCTGGCAAAACAATCCAAACATTTGATTTAATCATTAGAGCCACCTGTATTAGCTGACTGATCAACAAAATTATTGGCTCCAAATGAACTGCTGAGTTGACAGTGAGTTGTTGGTTGGTTGATCGATTTATTGATTGGTTGGTTGATTGGTTTGTTAGTTGATTAGTTGGTTGATCAATTTATTGATTGATTGATTGGCTGATTGTTGGTTGGTTAGTTGATTGGTTAGTTAGTTGGTTGGTTGATTGGTTGGTTGGTTGGTTGATTGATGGGGTCCCTGACATTTTGGTGGCTGGAAGATAGACTCACCTAGCCGGGATGGCACTGATAGGCTTCTTGTAGATGGCGATGAGCTTGTCCAGCACCACGTTGGCCGTGGTGAAGACGCGGTATGAGTGCAGGAAGGTGTTGAGGAAGTCGATGGAGAGGAAACGCAGGTCCGTCAGCCGCTCCAGCAGCCGCTCCACGCTAGCGTAGCGGATCTGCAGCACTTTGCAAGAGTTCATCATCTTGCTGAAGCGGATGTCCACGTCATCACAGTACAGGCTGGTGTCTGACCTGGTCAGAGAAAAGGCACGGTGCTGCAAATGCACACGGTGACACACAGAGGTGCAGAAGGTCTCCCACACACAGCCACTTACTTGATCATCTGAGGTACTGTGACCTTTGAGTTTTCCTCGAAGGCATTCATCATGAGGCCATTGCACCGGATGTTATCTATGCACTGCGGCAGAGATGGACAACATGAATGCCAATCCTACACCAAGGACAAGTCACAGTTCTGAGAAAAATGGGACATGCCTGGCTGATGTCACTGGTCCAGGCAGATTTCTCCAGGCGTGAGGAAGCCACCAGGATGACCGTGAAGGCCTGACTATCTTTGGGCTCCACCACGATTTTGAAATCCAGGTGCTCTGTGTCCTGTCCGGTCTTCTCAGGTTTTGCTTTAGATCAAAACAGACATGCTTTTTTCACAAAACGTATATCTAGTCAAGAATTACGGCTGCAGTATTTGGGGAAAATATCGAATCGCGATTTTTCTGACAGAAATTGCGATTACGATTTGAGATTAAATTTTTTTGTGTCAAGCTTCAGTTCAATATTCAGTGTGTAGTAATTTTAAAACATATGACCCAGCACGAGATACGATCAGTATTAACTGGTCTATATTCTAATGCAAGGATGAGAATTGAAAGATGTGATGTGTCAAGTTAAATAAAGTAATAATGAAAACAATTGCAGCAAAAAGAAAAATAGCGATCTTGCAGG
>JAODKF010000009.1:4173819-4193300 GCA_026779585.1 Mormyrus proboscirostris
TTATAGCTCAGTAGCGGAATCAATATTTTTTCCGCACCGCAAATGCAACATTTTCTTCGGGTTTCACGTGTTTGCTGCTTGTGGGCGTGTACTCCGTCGCCTCTAGCCACTTCGGATTGGTGAGCATGACTGTCACATAAGGAGCACGGCGCTTGTGATTGGTGAGAACGACTGTCACATAGTGAACACGGTATGAGTTTGGAAAACTATTCTTACAACAGTTTTAAACCCTGGGTCTGACGTGCTGAACAATGTATGTTCTAAATCGCAGCCGTTCTTTCAAATCGCGATTTCGATTTGAAATCGATAAATCGTTCAGCCCTATCAAGAATACATTTAATTTGTTTAAAGTCCAGTTTCCTAATGTTCCCACACTTTTCCTAATGTTCCCGACTTTGAAAATGTATAAATATCCCTGAACCTGCTCTTTCAGAAAAGCAGACACAAATCCCCCAGAACTGACCTTCATCGTCCGTGCCTTCAGCATCCTCCATCAGGGTGCAGTCGATGAGAGACAGCACGCCATTCTGGGGACGAGCATCAGAGCACAAGTGCATGTGTCAGCAGTACCTGTGATCAGATTCCATTTTATATACTAACTTATATAGTTAGTATTTGCATTTTATGCGTGAACTAGCGGTGGTACTTGCTTCAACAGGTTAGGGCACTATGCCAGTGATCAGAAGGTCACTGGTTCAAATATCTTGATCAGCAGAGTAATTTTACTGTTGGCCCGTAACCCTACTTGCCCCTGACTGTCAGGTCCTGCTTTCCCAAAAAATACATGTACATCACTTCAAATAAAAATGTCTACTAAATAAATAAAATGTAAAGTAGTGCGATGGTAAACACTGTTTTTGATCGATTGAAGGAATCAACTAAGAAGCAGAGGGTCCCTTTCCAAGATGTCGTCAGAGCTGATTTTAAAGGGGTGGCATTTTGCCGGGTCAGTCAAAAATCAAAAAAAGCTTATAATAACCAGCAACAGCTATTTCAGGAAATTAAGTGATCCTCCAGGCATCGTTAAGCAGGCACATTATCTCCACGGCAGTGGCGGCATGGGGACAGGAGCGTGACTCATGTTTACGTGTCGAGGTGAAGAGAGGGACGAGCCAGACGTCACCTTGGTCAGGTGCAGCTTCCCACCAGAGCCCCTGGTGCAAATGATTAGGTGCTTTGAGAAAAGGAAACACTGCCTGTCGCCCTCCCTCCGGAGCGTTAGTGAGCCCAGCCGCCCCCGGGTGATCTTCCCCTTCTCCGTCATAGGGATCTGAATGAGGGACCCTGTGGATGGACAGCAGAGCGTGAGGGCGGGGGCTTGGGGAAATGAGGGCCTGGAATATGAGCCGGGATCGAGGGGCAGCAACGTGCAAGGGGAGATAGGAAATATGTGGCTGGGACAGAGTCGGGGTGAGCGAATTAGGGGATGGAATAAGATCACATGGGGGGGGGGGGGTGTGGCCAGTGCAATATATAATACAGCATATGTACAAAGGAAGCGTAACACGGCCAACTCAGCACAGCAGTCTGAGCACCCCACCCCCTTCTCACCACATATCTGTTACCAAGAAATCTGTTATTTACACTGTGTCACAACATATGTATTACAAAAACAGTCCCTGAGTCAGCATTTGGAGAAGTAACTGTTTTATTACACCTGGGAACACTTTCTTCGGATGCCATGTCTATAACAATCAATGAACGCATTCATAATGCATTATAATGCATTCATAAAGCATTATAAACATGGATATAAATATTTATAAAACAGCATAATACATTGTAGCAATGGTTATTATGTATTATGAACACCTTATGAAGTTCTCATCTATAATGTAATATAGATATATTCATGATGCAGTACAGAACATCCTTCATTCTTATACCAACCATTATAATGCATTATGAAGGTATCTATAGTGCATTGTAGATGAGAGCTTCATTGATGCTTATGAAGTATTATAATCAACACTATAATGCCTTATGGCTATCAATAGAAGATGTTGTAATGCTTTATTAATTCTTAAACTGACCATTATAATGCATTCTACGTGACAGCTGTATGAAAAATATTTCCGCAATTCCTTAGAATCATGAAGATTTCTGGGTAATTATCCTTGCTTGCAGTTACACTAGGGAAATGTGATAATGCAAGGATCTGAGAGCCAGGAATGTGAAGAGCTGACTAGGATACAAAATCCTGTCAGTAGAAAGTTCTTGTGAGAGACAAGAGAAAAATCGGAGCTTACCCTGCCTGACGAACGTCTGGCTGGTGTCAAGGAGGATCTCGCACCCTTCTATAATCATGCGCTCGATGGCCAGGTTCTTTCGGATGTTCTCCGTCTCGCTGACCTCGTCATGCATGATTCTGTGGGATTCGGATTTACGTCAGTCGTTTTAGACAAGGAATGTTCATACAAACTATTTGGTGTTACTCTCTATATTTACAAGGTCCTACTTAGTATCCAACCAGTTCTTCAGGCTACAAAATGCTAATTTCTCCCAACAAACACCTTGATCACTGTACATATTCGGTCATAGTGTACATAGCACTCCACTGCCAGTGGCATTGTCCCACTTGAGACTGAAGCCTCGATCCTTCTACATACGAGGCACCGTTTTGCGCCTGGGTCTTACCTGGAGAGCTCCTCCAACTTTGACTTGGCATAGTCCAGGCTGTTCCTCTCTATGTGTTCATGTGGCGTGTGGGCTAGCAATTCGTGGAGTGTCAGTATGTAGCGGGGGATCTGTCGGAGGGGACATGGAGGACAGACGAGATGCAGACTGTTAATGTATGCAACCGCAATACAACATGGTATTTCACAGCAGAAAATGACCCTGATCCGCTGCTTTTTGCGGTGAGAGCGAGGGGAACGTCACCTGGAACATGGGGTAGGTGAGGAAGGTCTCCAACGTGCGCTCTTCACAGTCCGGCTTGGCCTCGTACTGCTTCAGCAGCTTGTCAAAGTCCCGGTTCTGCTTGCAGTGAGCCAGGATCTGCAGGCTGTACTGATGGTTCCTCACAAACTCCTGGTAGATGTTCAGCATGGGCAGCAGGATGTCGAAGAGGTCAGCTAGGGAAGGGAAGACCAAACGTGAGGGCGATCAGGGCAGAGCATTTATATTCAGATACTTAGCTGATCTTTTTAATCTTGGCACTAATCAGGGTTAGTGCCTGGTTCAAAGGTGCTGTTGCAAAGCCCCTCCGAATAGCAAAAGCCATGAATCTCTTTCCCAATCTTGTATTTCTTATAGTCTTTTGTTAATGTGTGTCACTGCACATTAGCCATGTTCGAATTTATGCATGACGGCGTCTTAAAAGGTTGCTTTGGGCTGAAAAAATGATCAGGTAATGAAATAATCACCTCTGTGTCATCAATATAAAGTGTCTCAACACCCTGGCTGACAGAAAAAATGTGTAAAATACATGGAAGCTAATTGTAAAATGAATTGCAATAAATACTGTAGCCTACAGAAATGGATCTTAATCATAATTTAAAAGTTCTTTGGAAACCCCTCACCTGTTCATTTTACCCACAATGGCCCATAGCTCCTTACCTAGCACCAGTGTTGGCCAGCTCGCTATCCTGGCTTTCAGGCCCTGATAGAAGATCTGGTGCAGGAACATGATAGTTTCACTGCAAAAAAGGGAACAAAAAATGGATCCACCTTCAGAAAATGTTTTAGCACATTTGTGTACGAATGATTGTAACGGTCAACATGTAAAACTGCCCGTGCATCATATGCTGTGTTTCATGGGGCAAGCAGTGACACTCCAGGAAACTCACACATCTTGTTATAGCAGATGCTCTGTAATACTGTCTATGAATTTCTGGCCATAGTGGCTGCACCATTGTTCTGCCACAAAGAGAAGCCAACCACAAGCGATGCCCAGGGAGCTGGGGCTCGAGGAGCCACAGATGTACTGTGGCTGGGCTCAAAGCAGGAGCCTTCTACTCACAGGCACAGAAGCTTAGCCCACTGAGCCACACACTGCACCCCTGGGTTTTCCAGGAAGGCTGGAAAATTAGCGGTTCTTGGACCTTGAGGACCATAATTTGAATAGCCCTCCTCTAGCAGGTTGAAGCTGCAGTAGTTTGGTGTCCCAGTGCTTTTGATAGTAATGTGGTTTGAAAGCGGCTATGACTGGGTTACAGTGTTTTTCATTAGAAGATGTTCTGGAGAAGAGCCTGGGTCACAGAGGAGATCTCAGATCCGGCCCACTCTCGCCTGTCCGCTGAGCACGCCGTGGATGCTCGTCGCTCTCTGGGCTGTGACACGGCACCCGGGCATACCTGTTGAGGAAGATGCTGCTGACGTCGTCATGGGTGATGGGCGGCTTCTTGGAGCTGGCGGCCATGCGCAGGGGTCGCAGGAACGTGTTGACCAGGATGTGCAGCTGCTGCACGTACTCGGCCTCAGCCTCCAGCATGCTGAACACCACCTGGTTGCGTTTGCGCATGCTCTCCGCGTGCGGCGAGCGGATATAGTCCTGGATGATGGTCTTCCACTTCCGCCGGCATAGCCAGCCGCGCAGGAAGCTCTGCACCTGGCAGCAGAGGGTTTTCTTTTGTCAGCCGGCCTGGTGCCCGCGTGACCGCAAGGGCTGAGATCGGCTCCTTACTTTTTTGATCTTCTTGATCTCAGTGTCCTCATCACTTGGGGCTACCGCTGGGGCAGACTGAATCTTCCCATTGTCTTTCAGCAAGCCTGCTATCTGCGGCAGACGGCCATAAGAGAGCAAAGTCAACATCCTCATGCTTATAAGTGGACCGGGGTGAAGTCTGAGCCAGCTGTCCTTGTTCTACCTTTCTGCTTAGGAGAGCTGGAGTTGGCTGTCCTTGTTTACACCATATGGACTGAAAGAGTTTATTATCTCGCTTCAGAAAAGGCTGCAACAGGTACAATGATGCCTCATTCATGCATATTCAGGGAACCACTTTTACAGCTCTGGATTTGCACATTAAAGTAAAATAACCATTTGATCTGGTTTACAGGGAACACAGTGGGGAAATAACCTGATTGGAGGGATTTTATATTAGCAGCCTCCCATATGACCTATAATTACTCTTCTATGCTTGAAAACATCTCTGTTTCGCCTGAAACCTAATTTAAAAGTTATTGATTTGGTTGAACAAGTTAAAAGGGTTTAATTCATTGTGTATTCAGCATATTTTCAATTTAATGTTAGAACATTGTAGAAGACGATCAAGCCTGCGGAAATCCCACCTTACCTCCGATTTTAGGCGCTCGATCTCTATCTCCCCATCCTCTATCTGTTGTCGGAGTTGCTTAGCAACCGTTTTCTCTGTCTCCACAATCTGGAGTAGATGGAGGTACTTCTGCATGAGGGTCTCATGCTCAGTGGCCAGGTTCCTGTAACTGGACACAACATAGACAGACCACAGGGCCCAGTCACATCCAGTAGCTGCGCAGACACAAAACATAAACAGTTGCAGACATGCATTGATACAGCTGCAGCACAGACACACATTGACAAAGCATCAGCACAAACGCACACTGACACAACTGCAGTACAGACACACATCGACACAGGTGCAGCACAGATGCAAAACATGTACAGCTGCAGCACAGACGCACACTGACACAGCTGCAGCACAGACACAAAACAAAAACAGCCACAGCAGGGACACATACTTTTCCCATTATATTCCGTTAAAATGGTGAGTTTCTTTAATGCTAACTAACCTGCCTCAGAGATACACAATGAGGCGACACCAGTAAGAGATACCACATTAGACAACATGCTGCATGGACATGCAGTAAAACTGTAAGACTTGGTGGGGGAAGAAGCACTGCATTGCTCTGCTCAGGACCAATGTGTCAAAGACCCTCCACTGTCACCAAGAATGGTCTACAGTACGTGGGGTATGTATGTCTGCTAACCTCTGGAAGCATCCTGAACTCACAGTGGAGGGGACAAGCCCAGATAAGCTTTGCAGATGGGATGCCTGGAACCGTGTCTGAAAAATGGCTCAACATCACGGTTTATTGGAGGTGAGAAAGAATCAAGGGACTTCGCTGAGAAGTTCAGAGGGATTAGGCATTGACCCATTATGTGGTCATCGCCCTACCATCCATAGGCTGGGTATCAGGGTATCAGGCAGTGCAGGGACCACGAGCATAAAAGTATTTTGTCAGCCAGTACTGAGACCAATCCACTAGAAGAAGCCTTCTGCGAATGATGCAATCTTCTGCAGAAGAGCACCGATGTCAGCTGGCAGGAACCTTGGGGAAAGTCCCATGAAGGACCTTTCTCCTGGTGCTTCTGTACTTTGCATAATTGAAGTACCCATACACTTTATTACCCGATTAGTCTGTGTTTTTGCCCTTTTCCACATTGCTACTTCTAGGTATTGTACTCTGGATGAAGCTTTAAAGTCACAAACAAGTACTGTTAATTATTGTTAATGAGAGTTAGGCAGATCGTGTCCTGTTAATATTCCTGGCGCTTATGTGTGAATTGCGGTGAGCCCACCGTCTCCTCTGAACGCTTCTCACAGATGGCAGCTTCTGAGGTGGTGAGCTGGCTACACTGCTCTTCAGGGACAGCTCCAGGAGAGCCCCTTTGTTCCTTGTATCCTCGTCATCCTTTAGCACAAAACAGGCTCATCTCTGCCAGTGATATGTGCTCACTGTTGTCCCATAAACCAGTTTTTAATAATCTAATCTGGTCCAAAAGGACCCACGGGCAGTTCACGTTTTTGCTCCCTCCGGCTCTCAGTAGGGAGGGAGCAAAAATGTAGACTGTCTGGCAGGGAACTCAGAGACAGCAAAACCGTGGACCAACTCTAGGTCCCCAAGAACCGAACTAGGAAACACTGGGCTAAAGGTTCCATTTATAGAATTAAAACAGCTCAATTTTTCAACCAGAACTGCCAGAGTGAACTCGGCATGAAGTCTTGGGCCTTCCTAGATTCGTGAGGCCAGTACTGGACCTGCAGAGAAACAGACAAGATGGAGGACAGCCCCGTACCTGGCGTGCGATATTGCTGCCACCCATTCGTCACAGTCCTTCACATCCTCGGTCCTCAGTTCCAGTGCTTTCTGGTTGTCGTGGTTAAAGCTGACGGTAAAATAATACTGAAAGGTGTGCAGAAGATTCTCCATTAGAATGAGCACACAATCAGACCACCCATGGGTTTGAATAACACGTTGGCACCTGCAAAGACGTATGACCCAATCAGAAGGACACCATAGTCTCCACCTTTGCTTTTCATTAGGTGTATCTGTTTTCCAGCTGGAACTTGTGAAACCTGGACCATACAATTCAAAACTGAAACACACCCCCACCACAGAATAGCTGAGCTGCAGTGACCGTGTCACTCGCCATCTGAAGTATAATGATATGGCCATGCTTACTGTGAGACATACCCAGTGTGGTGTGAGACCTGCTCTGGCTGACCAATCACAATGGTTTGCCGAGCTGCTGTGTCCTTTCTCCACTGCCCTTGGGGCAATGGAAAGCCAACCAGTCTATAGATTCACATTCAATCTGTAATGGAATGTATAACCTAAATAGGGAGTGTTCTGGAAGAGTGCTGCACAGGCGATTGTGTGTGATTTGTTGTGAAGGTCTTAAACTGCCCAAGTCTTCTTTGTAAACAGGGTTCCTTGCAAAACTGTCTGCTATTTAACTTAATGCTCAATCATATGTCAATATGCATAAAGTATTAAAGAGTGAATAGCGGCAGAGGGGTGTGGGGTGGGGACTGCCTACAGATGCAGGGAGGTATGAGACACCGAGCAGGAATATGAGCTGCTGATAATCCCTTATCAGGCTGTAGCAGACAGTAAAGCAGCACTGGAGAGCATCAGGCCGCATGGGCCTCCAGAATATGGTACTAGGGGACCTTCACTGGAGGGAGTGTCTGAGAAGAGCGCATCTCTTTAGCGGAGCGGGTAGATCTTCCCTATGAGGGAATTCTCAAGATGCTCGATTACATAACTGTATGCTCCCTGTTGCCTAGCAACCGCTCTCAGGGCTGGTGGGTTGGCCTTCTCCGCTGGCTGCTCGTCCTGTTTCACACGGAAAGGCTCCTTTTGCACTCTGCTTTCCATTGATCCTTTCATTCAGACCTCTGCTCAACAGCACAACCTAAAGAACAGGTGCTCATCTCCAAGGGGATGGTCTTTGCTAATCTCCAGTGATGGGAGCAGGTTGTGGGTCATTGTTTGTCTTTTTAGATCAGTGAGACATCATCCGTGCAGTTTATCATGAACCTAGGCCATGTGACTTCACTGACCCATCACAGTCAAAGGTATCTACATCCTTGTGGCCAGACTGGTCTCTGTCTCACCTGTCCTTGGTGTAGTACTGCAGGACCCCATATCTGTGTGTAAATCTTGACCCCCCATGCTGTGTTTGGCTTCCCCTCACCATATTTTCCCTCTGTGCCCCCAATCCAGGTATCACTGTTTGTCCCATATCTAACCACTGGACTGTTTACCATTGTGCTGTACCATTGTGAAACAGATATTTGTTTAGGGCTGAATAAATTCACTTTGAGATATATTTTTGGGGGTTAGGATCACCATTCGTTACAGTAAATTTAACTATTTAACGCGTTTTCGATAAGACAAACAAAAGCTCACTGAAGATTATAGTGCTATATCAGACAAAATCATTTTACAGTATGGATCACTTTTTTTTTAAGTTTAGTACAGAAACTGTACCCTAAACAGTGTTAATCTTATTTAAATGATAAAATCCTTATTATTTTAAAGTCTTTCTTACATCACATCCATTCACTATGTGATTTTTGCATGTGTGCCAATTGTGATGGCGCAATATACATCGCACCCCCCTGCCAGTGCAAATTCAAAGCCCCCAATGTCAAAGCCTTTCTAACGCCTCATGACAAGCATGTCGTGTGACACAGTGGCTTGAATCCCAAGACATGCGTCTTTCGAGACAATAAAGTTTCCCCACCTTAGCTTACCATAACCTATCTTAGTTTAGCTTACCTTAGACTATCTTACTGTACCTTGGCTTAGCTTAGTTTACCTTAGCTCACGGCTACTCTGGCACCCCCCCCCCCAAACTTCTTCCACCTGACTCTCCTAGGACTCCATTCCCAGATTCTCTCACTTTTCTCACATATATTTTCAGGGCCTCTCCTAAAAGTGTTTGGATGTCTACTTCACTGCAGACTGTAATTTGTATGGTGCTGGTCCTGTGATCTCATCTCACAGTGAACATCAAGGGGAAGGAGAGAAAACATTCCGTAATCTGTGCGCTGCAGATTTTCCTGAAACACTGTCCTCCATTAGCCAGAACTCAGCGTGTCTATCCATGTCTCTTTCATCCCCGTCTTTCTGCCGTGTCTCTTTTTCCATCCGTTCATTTAAAGAGGAAAGGGAGCTGGTTGCAGAAAGCTTGGTTTAGTGTTTTTGTCAGCCTGATAGTGCATACAGCAGCAGAGATGCTGAGTGTCTTTATTCTGCCAGATGCTGCATTTGGTGCTAAACAGAGTCCAAGGGATGCCTCCTGCTGCGAAATCGCCATGTTCTGTGTGCGCAGTACCTCTG
The DNA here is from genome assembly GCA_026779585.1 of Mormyrus proboscirostris. Classification (NCBI taxonomy): domain Eukaryota; kingdom Metazoa; phylum Chordata; class Actinopteri; order Osteoglossiformes; family Mormyridae; genus Mormyrus; species Mormyrus proboscirostris. The sequence continues at coordinate 4,183,372 of JAODKF010000009.1, forward strand.
CGGGCCCCTACATGCTGCAGAGTAAATAGTTTATATCTCTTATATCTGGTTATATCTCCACCACAGTCACAAATATAGCATTAGGCTACACTATCATGTGAATCAGCCTGTAGTGCGGTTACTTTCAATTCATGTAACTTTAAAGGCCCTCAAACACACATGCACTCACACACACACACATATATATATATATACACATACACATCAGCTCCTTCCACAGTACATACTCGAAAGAGTATTAAAGATATATCCTACATTAAAGGCCCCTGATGATGTGTCGCGCCCTGCTCATCCGATCCTCCTGTGTGCCACGCCCCCGACATTAACCTCATGTGGAATCCCTGCATTTACCAGCTATTCCTTGTTTCTGCCATTAGTCCTGTGTATTTCAGTTTTGTGCCTCAGCTTGTTTTCCTTAATAAACCGCTTATTCCTGATTCCCCATCTTCCCCCTCCTGATTCCCCGGTCCATACTCACCTTCGGTCACGACATGATGTACCTAGACAGGACAATACCCATCAGAACAACCATTTAATTCTGCCGCATCCTCACAATCGCCACACCCATCCTAGGCTTCAGGCTACAACCTCAGCTCTGGAGGGTGTGAAATGTACATGAGCACCTTTCCGGTAATCCCAGCGATGCTTTTCCTGTCTCCCAATAAATGGGGCTCTTCAGCAGGAATTCTGGAATGAGCTCTAAATGGCTTAGACTGTCGGGATGTGAGCTGAAGTCTATCCATCTTCCAACCATATCCTGGTCTGAGCTGTAGTGGGATTGGGGCCCTTCCCAGGCAACAAGCTGAGGACGTACCCTAGACAGGAAGCCAATGAAGACCATATAACACTCCATCCACTTATCTATCTATCGATCTATCTATCTATCTATCTATATTCAGTAATCTATATTCAGGGTCGTGGGGCGTCCACAGCTTATGGGTGCAAGGCAGGGAACGATCAGGATTGAGCCACAACCAATTGCAGGGCGAACACACACCATTCAATCACACCTATGGACAATTTGGTAAGTCCAGTTAACCTCAGCAAATTTTTGGACTGTGGGGAGAAACCAGAGAACTCAGAGGCTCCACACACATGAAGCCACGGTGGAGCGGAAGCCCCAGACATGCACCACCAGGCAGCCTATATAACACTTCACGTGTACAACTACGTGCTTCTCCACGTCTTTGCGCACAATAACATGCTGTCAGGTCACTGATGCTCAGTGTGATGATCACCGTGATGCTTCATGTTTCCCTTGGCCTCCATTCCAGCCTCTTTATCCTCAGCGAGACTTTTCTGGAAGGGTAACTGACATTCTGCTTGAGAAAGGTATCCCTTACCGTGAACGCATTGACCCCACTGACGTGTTAAGCTGGGTGACCCGGCCCAGATGGCCACAAAGACCGAGCTCAAGTTCACGTCCACATTATGTGTCTTTAAACTTTACTTTTTCAAGCGCAAGTACTGGTTGCCATAGTAACCGCCCATTTCAACGCAGTTATTTTTAAATGGAGTGTAAGGACATTTAAAAGGTACAGCACTCAGTCTAAGAAGATGAGGGTGAAGACTGAAAGAGGAGGTATGTCTGCCACTCCACGTATGGCTGTCTCTGACCCACAAATATAACACCCCGCTTTAGACTCTGATAACACAGCTCTCCCAGTCAAGCTGGTTTACCGGCTAATTCCATACAGCCAGTAAGGGATCTAGAGGTCTATACTGTCACCGCTGTAGAAACATCCCATAATGAGCATGTGCCAGCCTGTGCCACCTGGCCTGGACTTTTCTGGGAATCCCCACCCTGTGGTGAGACCTTAGGCCACACTGATTTACTTCCCAACAGGAAGTCGGGCACGCGATTTTGCCCCCGCAGCATGAGGGTTCCACTTCCTGTAACTAACACTTATTTAGAGAGTGCATAATGACACCCGGAACGTATAAAATGTGCATGATGTACCTGAGGTACAGACACGCAGAAAAGCGGAACCAGTACAAAAATGGGCTTTACAGTCACCATCCACACAAGCAGAGCCAAACACGCCACAAAAGGATGCGGTTTGTTGTAGGAATGACAGACTACATCCATTTTAGGAAACCACTTATCCTATTCAGGGTCTCCAGAGTCTATAGGCACAAGGTGGGGAAGAACCCAGGATGGGACACTAACCCATTACAGGGCACATTCACACACCATTCACACCTATGGCCAATTTAGAAATTCCAATTAGCCTCAACCTATTTTTGGACTGTGAGGGGGAAATTGGAGTACATAGAGAAAACCCCATGACGATACGGGAAGAACTCTAGACATATTAAACCCTGGCGGAGAGTCGAACCCGGGTCCCCGACGACAGCACTAACCACTGCCCCACTGTGCAGCCCCTGATAGAGTAAATATGAGACATGATTTCAGATGTGATCTCGAACTCGGGTCTCCGTAACTCCATAACTGCCCTGCATGCCCATCTCTTTTGTACTAACTCTAGGCTACCAATAAGACTAACCCTTCACCTGATGTCAGGTTTCGCAGAGGACACTTATAGGTCGAGAAGCCTTAGGTTTACATAAAATGGGGGGTTCAGATCTGATGTTGAACAAAAGGCTCAGACCTTTTGCGTGCCTCAGACAGTCCATCTGAGGCACGCAAACTTCCCATCTGAAGATACTCTATCTGACTCTATCTACTCTCCCCGCACACATCTCATATGAACAGGCACAGTCCATATCTGCATCTGGAGCACATACAGTCCCCATCTGAAGCAGGCAGACTCCCCTTATGAAGCACACACACTCCCCATTGGAAACACGTACACCTCCCACCTGAAGCACGTACACCACCCCTGTCCGTAATCTGTGAATCCCGTATTCTAACCATCCCAGGAATAATCACAGCCTGGTCTCCAGCCTTCAGGTCAGCTATCAGCATAGTGGTGGCTTCTGGTCAATATGTACCAGAACTTTTTACAAAGTTACATTTCCATTACCTTAACACATAGTATTATAGCAATTAGGTTATCGTAGTGTTTTTTCTGTGTATTACTGCCAGGTACATGCATACCTTTGAACAATCTTTAGAACAATCTCCATAGAAAAACTGGTAAAAGACCAAAACTGAAGGCAGTGTGAAAACGGCCGGGTGCTGCGACCGCGATGGTATTACGTTACCCCATCAGGACTGTTCTGCTATCGGCAAAACCTGGACTGATACAGCGATGAGGCTGAGGATGCAGCTAAACCCAGGAACGGTATCAGGAACACAAAAAAACAAGGTCCCGTTTGTCTATAGATAAAACATCCATAACCGGTCAATCGCGAGGACATGAAGACTTTGCGGAAATTAATTAATCACTTCTGTAAAATAAAAGCAGCATGCCCTATTTAAAGTATCGTTTTTTATAATAGAATAATTTAAACAGAACCTGTATGCTTCACTGTGAAAATGTTGACTGGAGTGTTAATAAGATAAACTTTATTTATTTATTTGCTTGTCTTTTTATTTAACTGTATAGTACTAGTCCAGAATTAGAATAGGCCACACGTAAATACAAGTGTTTAATATACACAACCAAATTCAGCACTGACCATGACAACAAATTTAGACAATTTTTGGAATTAAAGAATAAAGAAAACTTGGGGTTAAAGACGGAGCGAAGACGCGGTTGCCAAGGTAGGATGCTATTAATATCGATTGGCAGAATTAAATCAACACGTCAAACGGTTGTGGCAAGACTTTTTCTCCGCAAGGTGGCGCCGTACAGGCCCTATCCGAGCAGTTCTGTATATTCTTATTTCCTTCTTAAAAAACATTACAAAATAACTTTCTTACGGGTAGGCTGGGTTGCTAAATTACCGCATCTCATGACTTCAACAAATGTACCTTGTTCTGCATGTTTCGTGACAGCGCTGCAGAAAAAAAATAATTTGCGTATAATTAATATAAGATAATTAGTGGTCTACTGCATCGGTTAATTAGTTATCTGTGATACTGTAACGCTAATTTAGACTAAAGCACCGCAGTGTTCCCACCAAATTGTATTTTAAAATAATCTGTTAATAAGACGGGTACTGTAAATGTTACATAACCGCGGATGCTGTGTAACTTGGTCTGAATTCAACTTATTTTTGTGTCATTAAATGCTTTTGATAAACTCCAAATAAAGGCTGTAAATACACAAATTAACACATGAATAATTTTATTCTGCTCGCTTACAGGTGCATCGACACGCTTGTGTTAGTACCGCGGATCTCCTGCGGTTCTCCTCCAGGCTGATTCTCCACAAACACGTTTATTACATTGATCGCCGGACGCAGTCGCGCCTGCAGAGGGGAGAAATCCTGCGCTATACCCACTTATTACCGATTGATTTTTCACTCTTTGTTGTGCTTATGAATGCCAAACCTGCACGGTGTCGCGGATGTCCACATATACAAAATAAAATCTATGAAGTTGGCATGAAACCTGGACGCGGTGACTCCTACCTGCTTCTCTAAACACTCCTTGCCTGAGAGAGGGGGTTTTGGGGACGGTGCCCTGTCGCACACGCATCCTTCCAACAGGTATAATCCCGATGGCCGGGAGCTCGAATCGTTCTCGAAATAAAACAACATGTTCTGCAGCAGCGCAAACCACTTCGTGTGCCATTTCGTGTTATCCGAGCTCTTTTTGCTCAAGCAGCCGCGTCGGGTGCCATCCTTCTTTGCCAGAAGACCCAGATAAGTGATGTGCCCATCATTGATTCGCATTCCTTTCTGCATTTTGCTCCGTAAACCCGCCGAGCGAGAAAAGCTTGCGGCTCCTCACATTTTCTCAGCACCAGACCCCCAAACACATATGTACTTTCCCATCAGCGGCGGACCGCAGCCCGGCGTTCCCATCCGCTGCTGCAATCACGCTGCTGCCTTGGACTGAAAACGGAGCAGAACCTACAGTCCTTAATATAAAGGGAAAGCCCGGTATATCAGTCACTGGTGTACATGATGTGTGAACGCCGGGGACTGCCTTTGAAATGATCAGACGTGCATTAAGGTGACGGACAGCGGCGCAGCCGGGCAGCCGGGTCACATGACTCGCAGCTTGAAAAGCGCGTCTCTGAGCCTCGGACCCGGAGGACTGGGGTCGGTTTCCTCCCATCGGTTCTCATAAAATGAAATCATGAGCTAAAAAAAGCATCACCGTTTGTGGTGTCGCGGCTGCGGACCTTTCTCGGCTTGCACCAAATTTCTCTCCAGTTTTTCCATCGAGTTTCAAGAGCTTTATGTCGGTTGACGTTTTTTGTGGAACATTTAAAAACACTGAACCGATAAGCACAATTATATCCGTAATCAGATGCTTTTTTTGAAGAATCATTCGTAAAATTGAAACCGTAGGCCTATTCACAAACAGTGTGCATTGCAATTATAGATATTACATTAAATGCACAAAGATATTTCACACAGGCCTACTAATGTATAAGTACAGCATAGACGGATTTGCACACCTTCGTACTTTGAGAATGGTTGGTTCGAAAATAACTGGTGGTATAACACAGTGGTATGGAATAAACTACAAAAAATTATCATGTCAGGCTTTGAAAAGTTTTGGTTTTGTGTGTTCTCAGTGTTTATCTGGGTTATATAAAAGTGCACTGTATGTGTTTATAGGTCAGACAAGTCACTAAACGGCTGTTACATCCCTTGGTCATACAAGTAAATTCAGAAAACAACCAGGGCAAAATTTTGTGGTTGTGGCTTTGGGTTTGCACTTTTCTATAGAATCACACTGTGATCTTCAGTAAAAGGTCAACCGTGGATTTCCCCTCCAAACATGTTTCTGTTTAATGAAATGCTCTGTTAGTACCACTGAGAAAGGCATTTTAATCCATGAGATGCTGGTTGGTCCGTAGCCTGTGGGAAGTTAGTCAAAATAATCATTAATTATACCACACAGAAACCTTACACTCAAATCTAAAGGAAAAACGACACATTCGTATTCATCGGCTGTATTGGACTCTGGTTTGTTTTGTTGTGTTTTGGTATGAAATAAAGAAACCATAAATTTAACAGCCAAATGAGAGGAGATTCACTGTTTTCAGTTCATCCCTGAAGCCCACTCCTTACATGAGGAAGCTCCGCCTTCACTCTGGCTGCTGTCTGAGATTTTGGTGACGAGACTTCCTCAGCCGTTCCTTAACTCATCTTCTGTAGACAGCTGGCTGTGTTCTCACCAGGACAGGGACGGATTGTTCACCTCAGAGGCTGTTTTGTATGCTACATACATTCACACTGCATAAACTGCCCATACGGGCCATACTCAGACCTCATGGAACACCGTTTGGCTGCTGTGCCCTTGTCTGTTCTCCACCGTGCTCCTCTTGGTAGTTATGGTAACTGTCATAGGTGTCGAGAGGGTTGATAAAGATTTTCGGATATTTTTTGTGGTCGCATTCTTGCGGGTGGCCATGATGTGTTCTGCCGATTCTGGAGATGAAACTCAAACTCATATTCCACATTCAGGGAATTTGCTAACACTCCCGCTATTGTGGGCTTTCTCATAAACAGCCTCAGAACCCTTAGCGCATGCAAGTGTCCTGGGACAGACGAGATCCCCGTTCAGGATGGACCCTGTGAGGTGTGATAAATGTTTATTGAAAGTGTTGCATTTTCTTTATATGCAGACACAGTCACTTAAAAGCAGCAAAATGTGCTTGAGTCAGGAACCACATCCTGTAACCTAATGTTATCCCAATGCAATCCTGGGGACCTCCATAAAGTCCATGTTTTTGCTCCCTCTCAACTCCCAGACAATCTAATACACCGATTGCATGGTTTAGGTGTCTTGGGAGTAGGGAGGGAGCAAAATTGTGGACTGTCTGGGGTCCCTGAGGACAGGACTGGGAAACACTGCTATATTCTGCTGTGTCTTGACATTTGTTTCAGACTGCAGGGATCTTCACTCAGCACTTACATCCTGTAGGCTTTGCTCCTGGCTGTAGCTATGGGCCTGACCCAGAGCACACAATGGCCTCTGCCCTACTTCCAATCTGTCCTTCCAATTTTACTGTGATATGGTTTGGAGTCCGATACCTCAGCATTAAGGTTGTGGTCGGGGATAAACGCAGGATTTTCAGCCTCAGAACAGAGAGTGTGTGGACAGTTTCATCATTACCTCTGAGCTGGAACACGTCATGTTGCTTGGGGAACCCTTTCTTGTGTGACCACTGTTTCACTCGCTCACTGAGTCCCAGTCCCCCTTTGGACAGACTGCCTCAGCTCTGACCTCACATCTCCCTTCATTTCAGTGGCATTTTTCTACTCATGTATTTTTATCATTCAGCAACAAAACAAAATGCCCCAGAATGCCCAGTGACCACAGCCAAATTCCCACAACCTCTTGCTCTTAGGAGGTTTGCTTACACAAACATGTTCTGAGGGCAGAAGGAAGAATGATTGGTTCAGAGAGATAACCAATCAGATTGTGAAGGAGGTGGGTCCAAGCAACTAGAGGTGGCGGGATCAACCAATCAGATGTCTTGGTCCCACCTCCTCTTGTTGCGTGGACCCATCTCCTCGACTTTCTAATTGGTTATCTGTCTGAACCAATCATTTTTCCTTTTGCCCTCAGAACATTATTGTGTAAGTAAAACTCCCACAAGCACAGCTCTTGTGCATCAATGCAAAAGAGGCTTCAGAGCTTGCAGTGAGTGGGACTAGCATGTTCTGTCAATCGCCTTCTTCTATTGGATAGGAAAGTTGAAAAGGGAATGGCAGTTCTCAGTAATCCCAAACAGTCAGTTTCAAAGCCTCTGTATTCTAACCATGACATCCCATGTCACTAATTATTACACGCTAGTCACATTGTGCTCCTTTTTCAGACAGACATAATATGATAATAATCTATTTCTCTGATAGCTTTATTCACTTAAAGGGTTCAGCCTTTCTGATAAATCCAGCCTGTTAGTGTGTCACTGTAAGTTATTACGAAGTACATCCGTTTGTTATCTAGACTTTCTCAAATAAAATGAAGTAAATGTCCTCTTTATAGAAACAGGTTAAATATCTAAATTCACTGTATTCATTGTGATATTCACAATACAACCGCATTCATTATAGCCCTAAAAATTAAGCTAGTTCTAATACCATAAAGCAGATATATCACAAGACCTCATATCGCTCCTCGTGTAATACTCTAGAGTAGATGTCCTTACAAAAATGACGTCTCTAACCATTTTGTTGCTATGATACTGTTGTTGTGACAGGTCCCAGGTTCCAGCCCTATTGGAGGTTTTCCAAAGAACCTGAGTGTGCAAGTCCAGGCACCTGCAGATCCATTGGTCTTCAGAGTATAAGACAGGGAGGTTAAAATGACAGTTTTCACTTACTTTTCCAGGTGAAAACACATGCTGTGTGTGAATGTTTGGAGTGTTGAAAATGTCCGATCAGGAATACATTATGCATTCCTGTTGTTCCAAACGTGTTCCGAATGGCTCATGATCATTATGTGACTTCTGGATGTGTTCTGGGTGAGTCCTGAGTGTTCTACAAGCTCCAGATCTGTCCTGGATGTTCTACATGGGTCCTGAATGTTCTGAGCATTCCAGATGTGATCTGTATATTCCGAATGTGTTATGAACATGTGAGTACTCTGAATCAGCATTGTTCCAGTAACTAAGGCAACCAGTATAGCAGCTGTGCAGTCAGACAGACCCTGAATCTCTGAGGCTGAAAGATGGCATGGCAACCTCACAGGAAACACCCCCAGCCCTCCCCCGCCAGGGCTCACCAAGGCAGAAAGCCGCGTGTATGAGTTACGAAAGCTTCCCCCGTTCTCTGTTTAGACAGCGGTGCCATTAAGGACTGGTAACATTATCAAGCCCAGGACACGGGGAAGCTGGGTGCCGACTGCATTAGTGATCAGCTACCAGGTTCAGGATGTCAGCAGAACCACATGACAGCGTTCTGTACTGTTCAGTATCAATGCTGGAGTGGATCTCAGTGTTTGCTGTATAGCCTCTGCTCTGGACCTTCATTGAAATACACTGAAAATGTTGATCCCAGCTGCTTGACTGAAGCCTCCCCGCAATGTGACGACGCCTGTCAGTGCTGGAGTTCCCCACACGCTCTGTCTGCTGTTAATTACATGATATAGAGGCCCTTTAATTTGCTCTTCTCCTCTCAGACGATATTCACTAATCACTACCTTCGTTTTAGTAATGGCTCTCTCATTACAGCCACTGGCTTGATTTTACTCACATTTTTCTACAACTTTGTTTTCATGCGACAGGAGTTGCCTCTTTAGCTACTGATTGTCCTAATATACGTGTTAATAAATGAACCACACATGTATGAACCACACATGTATTGGCCGAATGCATAAAGCATCCTAGGCACTGGTGAGAGACTGAAGATGGCTTGTGTGCTTAAGACTGAGCGAGAGAGAGAGAGAGAGAGATAATTAGGTCACATGACCTCTGCTGTATTGGTAAATATCTAATTTCTAATGGGGTTTTGGGCACCTCATCATACTACACGTGTCTGTGTGTGTGCAAAAGGTTTATATTACACTGGGGACCAAATGTCGCCCACAATATAATAAAAACCTATTTTGTTGACATTGTGGGGACTTGAAAAATAGTCCCCACAAAGATCTGTGAATACGATCAAAAAAGTAAAAAATCTTGTATTTTGTTTGCTTACTTATGGTTAAGGTTAGGCCTGGGTAAGGGTTAGGGTCATCATGCTGGGATTAGAATTTCCCCCTTAAAATGAATGGAGAGTCCCCACAAAGATATACTGCAATTACAAACCTGTGTGTGTGTATGTATATAAATGCCTTTGAATTGTCACAATTGAAATCACATACATAATAAATACGCAGTATTGCATGTTTATTGCATATTCATTGTTCCACTCCCTGTATTGCGCTGTCAGTTGTCTTGCACTGTCTAGTC
>JAODKF010000009.1:4200089-4213338 GCA_026779585.1 Mormyrus proboscirostris
GACTAGACAGTGCAAGACAACTGACAGCGCAATACAGGGAGTGGAACAATGAATATGCAATAAACATGCAATACTGCATATCTATTATGTATGTGATTTCAATTGTGACAATTCAAAGGCGCACACACAAACAGAAATACAAGTCAGAGGTTTGGACATGCCAAACTGCCTACGAAGGAGATTGATTGTGTTGCATCACATGACCTGGCCACCTGACCTAAACCCAGTAGGAATGGTTTTGGAGGAGTCCAACCGGAGAATGAAAGAAAAGCTGCCAGTGAGTGCCCAGATTGTGTGGTACCTCCTTCAGGACAGCTGGAAAAGCATCCCAGGAGGCCACCTCATGAAAATGGTGTAGAGGGGACAGCAGGGTGAGCCTGTCCCTGGAGCAATTAGAGTTAAGGGCTTTTCTCATTTGGCCCAGTGGTGGGATCTCTATGCTGTGCGGCAACCTTCTGAGTCCCAAACCACAGAGCTGACCCCACCCCCCAACACTTTTTTGGTGGTCAGTCCATAATTCGATGTATCATTTTATAATTTTGATGTCTTTATCATTAGTATATAATATATTAAATAATGCAAAAAAAAAAAAAAAAACATTTCTATGGATAGGTGTGTCCACACTTTTGACTGGTCCCATACAAACGCACACACTGATGGTAATTTGTACTGCCATTTTTCATCAAAACATGGGAGGTTCATTTCATCTCTACACCCAAACAGAAACTTGTGTTAGCAGAACACATGCCAGATGTTTACAGCCAGAGTTGCAGGCCTGGTTCTCAGTGTCCTTGTCTAACCTGGAGCGCCTAAAAGCTGAACCGTAAAGCTGAACTTAATGCAGTGTTTGCCTCCATTTTGATTTAAAAAGCAACTATATGCGTGTGTACTTGTGTTTTAATTTTGAAAAGCAAAGACGTGCAGTGTGGGTTGCTTTTATTCACAGCAGAAAAAAGTTATAATTCAAAGAGAGCGAAAACCCAAACTACTCAAATCCCACCGACTTATATCCAGGTCCTGGGAAAACACACAGTGGTATATTTGTCGTTAATAGCCCGTTTGTTGTCATGGACACATTTTTCTAAAACCCACATGATCGGTGACCATAGCAACGGAGCGCTGTCGCGAGCTGCTCGGGTCTGCAGCGTGCACATGCTTCCTGGTATGCAGTTATTCCAAACCCAGCGATTTGCTCCAGTGTCTCCTTCAGAGCCTCTAGTCCCTTTTTGATGGCAGAAATTAGGAGGAGTTTTGGATTTCTACCGAGAGAACGTGGATAGTGACCCAATGCTCCTCAGGGGCTGAAAACCAGTTTTCGGTGCTTTTGTTAACGTGAGAATGAATTTAAGATCTTTCTTTGAAGAGACGCTGATCATCCAAACGTTGAAAGGTGACACAGTTATGTGAAGCTAATCTGAGAGTAAGTTTGGCAATTTTACCGGAATAGATTCTTAATTAAAAAAAGACAGAAAATTACCAATGCATGCTGAAAAACGTCGTGTCAGACTCATCGGCGAACCCTCAAGGCGACCACATCTTTGTTCATTTTAGAAATTAATTTTTAAATTCCCACAGTTATTATACTTAAACAAGCAAAAGAAAAGTATGCATCATCCTGATTTTAATTTACGAAGCTTGTCCCACGTCATTTAAATCCCTTGAAAAACTTTTTACGAATGGGAACAGAAAACAGCAGCGGGTGAAATACTAATAAACATCCGGTTTGTTCTGGGAAGTAGCTAAATAGACGTTTGGAAGAATTTCCTAATGATATATACTTTTATATACTAAGTCCAAAAAAAAAAACGCGATGCAAAAACAATAGAAAATTTCTAAATGATCTGATATTACCTTAAGTATAACAATAAAATTATAAAAACAAATCAGGTAGAAAATCAGATCGGAAGAATGCTTATTATGGTGAATTCTAATTTAACTAAGTATCGGATTCATACAATTTACCACCAAACAGTAGTAAATAAGGTTGCCACCCGTCCCTTTTAATACAGGTTCATCCCGCATTGGAAAATAAACGGAACGGGCCAGTAAAGACGGGTTTCAACCATAGTGGTAAATACTGCGGTACTCGCATTAGATATGTTCGCTTGTTTACGCAGAACGAAAAGAGCAAGAAGATCACGGCGTTTCCATTGGCGTCCAGCGCCCCCTGCAGGACATCCGCAGGATAGGATATCCATACAAGTCTGAAACCAAAGTAATTCAAGAAATTTAGGCCCTGCTTACACTTGATTTTAAAATACGTCTTGGTCATTCGGATCAGAAGTGGACAGTGCTAGATTTGACCACCAAGATACATTGTGATCCAATCACTCTACCCACTAGCCAAGACACATTTGACCACATTTCTTTTGTGGTGTTACGCTAATGTGTCCTGATACGACCCCAAGAAAGATGTCACAGTGGCTGTATCTTAATTCAGCGGCTGCATCCTTCTAAGGCTACATTTGAAGATGGAATGCGTTGCAGCGGTACGATGAGGTCGTCCCATTTCAAAGGCTTTTTAAGTGCAGCCTAGAAATACCCCCCTTGTTTTACTGAGTCGAGAAGGATCCAGTCGATGGGACCTTCGCAGCTCAGCATATGGCAATATACAAAGACCACATGGACCTCATCTTTCTAAAGAAGCAGCCTCTGAATTCGGATGCAACCAATTTCTGTGTGTGAAGTTTTTTTTTTTCCAGAATATATACTTCCCTGAAAAATAACAAGCATTATAATGTTGAATAATATTTTATATGACTAGATGGATAATCATTTTTTTAAGCTTAGAATATACTTAGTGAACATGGGGATGTTAAGATAAGCATCAGGATCACAGTAAATTAGTCATGGGTGATGAGGCGGCCGGAACACTCTTGGGCAGCTAATAAATGCATGGTGGCATCTATACCTCAGTGTGGAAATGAGCGGAGGGTGTAGCAGGGTCCTCAGCTGTGAACCCAGCTCATGGCGATGAGGCCAAACTCCTGGAGAGAAGATCCGGCCAACATGTAGCAGGGATTAGCGTAGTGCCGGCCAGCCTGAAAATGTGCTGACAGTCAGCGGAGCTGTTTGCATACGACTTAGCGCTGGGATCGTTGCCAGGGCCCCACGCCGGCCCCCGGATCAGACAGAGGACAGGGAGAGACCGTACGATGGGAGCACCCCGCCCACAGCACAAGCTCCAGCCTGATAACCGCAGAAGGTGTGGGGAATCATATATTATTCACAACAGCACCATAATGATTATAACACGAAGCATCTCTGATTTTGTCAGACAGCATTAAATGAATTATTTTCAAATAGCCTTTAGGGTGCCCACATTTGTTCACTGTTTGTTTAGTTACTTGACAAAGGCAGCTTTTAGAGTGTAAACGTCAATGTGAAAAAAATTGTAAGAAAACAAGTAAAGTGAGCTGTTTTTTTTTTTTTAAATTGTGATTGTCGTTCACCTATTTTCACAGATAAAATCATTCAGGCCCCTCATCCTGGGGTGTCCCGTACCATCCTGTTACATCGGACAGGAGAAGAGTCGCAAGAATCTAAGAAACCAGCTGTAATTGTAAGCAGACGAAACACATTTTTCTTGTATTATTTCTTTTACATATTTCCATTAGCGCAACATATTCATCAGTGAGCACTGTACAGTGAGCACTGTAAATACAAACATGTACCTCATACTCAGTACTAACATGGGTACATATCAGGTTAGTGATACCTGAAGGTGGCCTGCATGTAACAGGCAGGTCAGTATCATGAAGGTCAGTGTAGCAGCGTAAGCAGAGTCTTCAGAGGAGGCAGAGAGCTGAGCATAGCAGCGTGGGGGGGGGGGGAGGGGGGGGGGTTTGGCCTGACAGCACTAGTTATATGGAGCCTTTAATCCCACTTTTAGCCCCCCATACCCCAGAACTGCCCGGGCATCGGGCGAGACGTGTTTGCTTTGGCCAGGATGTTCACACTGGTGGGAGGGGCTCAACCCACGGAGAGACAATAAAGCGCACCCCCCCACACACACGCACACATTGACACCAGCATGCCAAGATGTCAGAGAGCATCAGGGGCATTGCACCAACCAGGCGGAACAGCACAGCGGCGCTCCCGTCAGCCTGCAGGTGCTGCATCTCTGCAGCCATACAGTACATGTGGACACATACATGGAGGGCCAATCACCTCTGTTTACACATATAAGAAAGTCCAGTGTGGCTCAGTGGGCTAAGTCTGTGTGCCTGTAATCAGAAGGTTTTTGCTTCAAACCCAGCCTCAGCATGTCTGTGGGTCCTTAAGCAATGGGTGTGTGGCCTGATATCTTTGCAAGATGACGAAAGGTCTAAGTGTTTAGAGGCCTGGTGCTCCCCGTCTTGCTGTATGGCTGTGAGACATGAACGCTACCCAGTGAGCCGAGATGAAGACTGGACTACTGCGGTACTGTGTCTCTTCGGAGGATGCTTGGGTACCGCTGGGTTGACTTTGTGTCAAATGAGCAGTTGCTAGAGGAGTTCCAAATCAAGCATATTACTGTGAGGGAACTTCAGTTACGACACTACAGCCATGTGACATGTTTTCCCGAGGGTCATCCAGGGGAATCGGCAGCCGGGATCCCAAGGAGTTTCGCTATGTGGTGGGTGCAGCAACAGGCTGCATCTGTCATGGACTCGGGCAGATTTGGCGTGAGGGCGAGGCATTGTGCAGCCGGGGAAGAGAATGTGGACGACCCACTGGCGGGTCACGGGAACACAGGAGTTAACGAATAGAAAAAACACATGGAACACTACAAAATAAATAGAAGGGGTCAAAAGCAAAAGGGGAATAAACGAAGACTAATTACAAATGAGGCAGGAAGACAATACATGACTATTGTCACACATTTCATACAATGAACCACACAACTGAACTGAGGCAGGGACTTACTGTAAATACTAAGGAGTCTAACACAGGACAGGTGAGACTAATTAACAAGCACTAGTAAAGCAGGCAACAGGTGACACTAATAATTAACTCAAGGAACTAAACAGGGAAACTAAGAACTGACAGATGCCTTATCCACATGTACACGGGTATTTTTTAAAACGTGTTTTTCCTCCTCTGTTTAAAAAAAAAAAAAATCCCTGTCTACACGAACATTGTCTTCTAAAATATCTCCGTCCACATGAAACCGCTAAAATGCGCTGTCGAAAGCATGCCAAACCAACAGGCAGCATTATAACTCTAACCGTACTGCCATATTAACCAATCAGAAGCCTAATTGCCAGTCCTGTTAAGTTGAAAACCCTGGCGCACATTCCGACGCCTGTGTTGATCAATATAATGCGAGTGTGACTCAACATTTATCTGTACACATGTAAGAAGTCCTGTCAGCAAGGTTAACACAAGCACTATTTCGGCTAAGTTCGCCATTGCTCAAACTCACCTAATGTATACAGCAAACAGCGCACGCTCTGATGTTAAACAAAGTGGACAACGGCGCACAATGTGACGTTTCGAGCCAAAAACTGTTTCCTCTGTCTACATGTCGACACTGCAAACAGAGTTTCTTAAAATCTTCACCCTGGATGGAGTTTTGCAAAAGCAAGAGAGACAAGGAAAACAAAATCTAACACTGGAAATAACAAATACCAGTAATATACAACTAAGGCACAAAACAAGAAACCAAAACTGAATCCAAATCACGGGACAAAAGTCATACAAATGAAACACAAACACAGAGGAGGAAGGATTCAAACACAAGACCAAGGGGTTCACAGGTAGCCCCATGCTCAGCTCATTGAGCCACATGGCCAACAATAAGCAGGTGAAACACTACAGACTAGGACAACGGGGAAGACAGGATGGCCAGTGAAACCTGCCAGCCAAACGAGGAGAAAACGCAAGACTGGGACAAAACAGGTGCTGACCCTGACAGCATCAGTGCATGCTCCTCAATCTGACCTGACTTGACTTGACTTGACTGAGTTGTTACTGTGTGCTGATTGGTCAGTCTCCTACAATCATGCATGTGTCACTAATATTAATGTGAAACAGCTGGATGAGTCTTTCAATTAAGGAAACAAACCAGTCAAAGCACAAGAAGAACTGATCTATTAATCCAAGCAGAGAAGCCTTTCAGTTTTAAAGTAGTTTGTAAAACCTGATGTAACTCAAAGTGTCCTCCCTGGCATAGACTGGGTGGTCACCCTACCTGCATCCTCAGCAATAAATGTCGCCATTGTTAATTTTATACGCATACACATTATTATTTTGAATAAACACCTGTAGATGTTATTCAGTCTGTAATTGTGTATCCTTGCACTGTCATATTCCATTTTCAGCCTGATATTAATATAGATATGTTTTTAGTAAGTAATGAGTTTAGGTTCAGGGTTTGGGATAGGATTAGATTTTAGAAACTTGAAACTTGAAACTTGAATTTGAGGATTAGGCTTAGGATTAAGTTTATGGTTACGGTTCCGTAAGAAAGTCTTGCTGGTTGTTTCCATGGGACTGAGAGAAGGGTTCATATAGAAATCAGGGTTTGACGTTGTTCTTACAGGACTTCATAAGGTAATACAACAAAAATGTGGATTAAACTGTTGCCACAAATCCAAAATGTAATTCTGTTGAAAAGTGCCATCACTGTGAATCAGAACGTTGTGTGCTGTGAGTTTTTTAGGTAACGTTGGGTGACGGTGCTGGTGGAGTGAAGCAGGTGTTAGCATTTGTGATTATTTCTGCGTTTGTGCACACAGTGTGTTAGTGTGTATGTCTCTGTTGTCAGTGTGTATGTCTCTTTCTGCTCTCTCTGTATTTCTGTGTGTGTGTGCGCAGTGTGTCAGTGTGTATGTCTTTTTCTGCTCTCTTTCTCTGTATTTCTGTGTGTGTGCGCAGTGTGTCAGTGTGTATGTCTCGTTCTGCTCTCTTTCTCTGTATTTATGGGTGTGTGCTCAGTGCGTTTGTGTGTATGTCTCTACGCCTGTGCTCTCTTTTTCTGTATTTCCGTGTGTGTGCGCAGTGTGTCAGTGTGTATGTCTCTTTCTGCTCTCTCTGTATTTCTGTGTGTGTGTGCGCAGTGTGTCAGTGTGTATGTCTCTTTCTGCTCTTTCTCTATATTTCTGTGTGTGTGTGCGCAGTGTGTCAGTGTGTATGTCTCTTTCTGCTCTCTCTGTATTTCTGTGTGTGTGTGCGCAGTGTGTCAGTGTGTATGTCTCTTTCTGCTCTCTTTCTCTATATTTCTGTGTGTGTACGCGCAGTGTGTCAGTGTGTATGTCTCTTTCTGCTCTCTTTCTCTGTATTTCTGTGTGTGTACGCGCAGTGTGTCAGTGTGTATGTCTCTTTCTGCTCTTTCTCTGTATTTCTGTGTGTGTGTGCGCAGTGTGTCAGTGTGTATGTCTCTTTCTGCTCTTTCTTTGTATTTCTGTGTGTGTGTGCGCAGTGTGTCAGTGTGTATGTCTCTACGCCTGTGCTCTCTTTTTCTGTATTTCTGTGTGTGTGCGCAGTGTGTCAGTGTGTATGTCTCTTTCTGCTCTCTTTCTCTGTATTTATGGGTGTGTGCTCAGTGCGTTTGTGTGTATGTCTCTACGCCTGTGCTCTCTTTTTCTGTATTTCTGGGTGTGTATAGTGTGCTTCTGCTCACCCAACAGTGAATTTATCTCCCCTGACAGGTCCTGCCCCAGGCTTCCTGCCTGTTGATTCTCTTGACACCCCTGGCTCCCTGCCCACCCTCCTCATGGGCCCCCGGCCTGAGACTGTCCTCTTCTCTCACAGCAGCTGAGGTAGGCCTGGAGCCTCAGCATTCTGGGACGTGTCTCATCATCTCCTCTCCCGGTTCATGCTCCCTATTCCTGGCTCTCTCCTTCCTGCTCCTGCCTCCCTTATCCTTGTTCTTGGTTCCCTGTTCTTTGTTCCTGGTTCCCTGCTTCTGACTCTCTGCTCCTGGTTCCCTGCTCCTGACTCCCTGTTCCTTTCTCCTGGTTCCCTGCTGCCTGCTCCTTGTCCTCCCTGCTTCTGAGCAAACCCAAAGGCTACCCAGGTGTTAAACAAGCTGCTCCCACCCCCGAAGTCTTCCAGCACCCGGCTGCCCAAAGACGTCTCTAGGAGTCTGTGCTATAATAGAGTTTGCAAAGAGACCTGCTAACAAGGAGACCACAGCCCCAACGGCCCAATGTATATGAATGAAACACAGCCAGACTTAATGATCTGAAAAGCTGGAGGTGGAGGTTCTAGGGAGAAAGTCATCACGGCTTTAAATGATCCTGATGAGGAATCTTCCCTGCGAAGAGGTTTGAACGTCGTTATTCAAAGAATCCCAGGATCCTCTTTCTGTGGCACAGTTTTTTAACCGTCTTCTTCCTTTTTGGGATGACAGTGCCCTCTGGCTAGAGGGAGTCAGCTTAGTCACTGGGGCTGCTGTGAATCAGAGCTCTTCTGCTGGGGCTTGCCTGCGTGTAATCTCCATAGCGGCTGACGGGACCCCGGAATGCTGCCATCCTGCATTCTCACGGCTGCCAGGGGCATGTGTGCAGAGCCCTGCCAGTCCGCGGTCCTCATTTACCCACAAGGAGGCAGCAGGCCTCTGGGATCCGACCTGCCCTGCCCTCGGCAGCACCCCCTACAGGCATGATGGAGGGCCTGCGGAAGGACACCCTTCAGTGGCCAATGCATTTTGGGTGCCGACATTCTGCTGAAGCTCCTATTTTCCTCAAAAACACTTAAAAAGAAGTCTTTCTCACAGATTTTATGTCGTTTTATTATTTATGCACATGAAACACTCTTTGAGCTCCTTTGTTGTGCAGGAAGAGTAGATTAAGGAGGGTGTGAAGGCAGTTGGTGCAGAGAAACTTGCTTTTCTGTGTCAGGTAACAGCTTCTGTTCTACGCAGCCTCGTATTGTCGAGTGAACCCGGGGGGGGGCAGGGTGTAGCGAAGCTGTCGTGTTGTGCTGAAGTCTAGGGTCCTGGCACCCCCCACATGCATTGTGAATGAGGATGCACCGTCCCGTGAGAGAGGCACAGGCGGCTGCCGGCCGCCCTCAGGGGAACCGGGAGCGGACGGATCACGCAGGTATGCGAGTGCTGGAATGCGCCGCTCAGCCACACCTGCGTGACTCGTAGCTTCCTGCCGTTGAAAAAGCCCAGCAGCACTGGGCGTCTCCCAGCTCATTGGCTGACTCCATGGCGACCAGCAGCTCAGGTGGAAACAGCGCTCCAATCAATAGACTCTGAAAGTAAAGAATGGAGAGAGGAGAGAATGAGCCAATGGGAGGTGACATGGGGAGTGGGCGGGGCCACAGGGGGATAAAACTCACCAATGGGGTGTGTCCACAAAGTTGGTCGGCGGCTGACAGTGAAAGGTTAGTCTGGGGAGGCCTTTCATGGCTGTACAGAGCAGCCTGGCTGCTTTGGACAGCTTCTTCTGAGAGCATGTCCACAATTGGACGAGCTGAGGGACATCTCTTCTGCCGCCGTACGCCGAGTTTATTCTTCGACCGACGTTCCGTGAAGCTCCGGACCTCCCGAGAAGCGCAGCGAGCTCACGGCGGGTTGGTGTGACGCGGAACCTCTGGACCCCTTGCAGAACCGTGCAGAACCGCGCCGCTTCCAGGAGCCCGGGTTGTGATGTGGTCCTTCGCTTGTCCTTATCACTTTTCCTGCCCAGCTAACGATGCTGTATCCGTTGGACGGAGAACTGATAAGGGCGCGCGACTGACGTTGTCTGCGTTTGGTGAAGACACCCGGGCCCGGTGTACGACCGCTTCAGTCCACCATTACAGGACCATTAAAATACTGGGAGGCTCCTCTGAGTTCCCCTTAAGAAGGTGTGAAAAATGGGCCTTTGTCTCCTTACGCTTACATGCTCTAACTCTGTTTGCACCCTTTTCACTGTATTTCTGCCTTGGGGCTTCACTCTGGTTGACACAAACTCCTGCCTAGTGAGTAATTACTTTTAGCTGCAAATGCATTGTTTCTTTAATTACTTTTGCTGGAAATGCAATTGTGATCTGAAGCTCAGTGACAGATCGCATTACTGTGCATGTCATGTGAGCTACTTTTCTGAAGAGTCTAACCTCAAAAAAACAGCATGATTCTACGATAAGTTCATTAACTAGCTCTCCGCTTGGTGTGAGGTCAGGATGTGACTGGCCTTCACAAAGGCTACTAAAATATTTGAATGAACCATAAATATATAGTGAAAAAAACAAGCATAATAAAAAATACATAAGGTGGCATTTATACTCTGCTTCAGTACATTAAATGTGTTGGATGGAACATTTAAAAAAATCTGGAATATGCAAAATTTTACATGGTCACTGGGATATTGTTATTGATGAACAGCGTACTGTATATTGGTTTATAAAGTTACAGTTATATGAGCAAACACAAGAGGTCGCCACTAACACTTAGAGATCGTGTTTATCATATGCACCATTTAATTAAGACAGATGAAAACCGAAACTGTAAGAAGTACACATCTGTTAAGCTGAAATGTGTGACCCACTTCACAGCTAATACACTGCACCTTGCACTTTTAGGCTTCTGAGAATTTCTCAAGTCACCAAACCGCTTTGAAATATATGGAGGACTATATTACCTCCAACCACAAGGGGGCACTGTGAATCTTTCTTATGGAGAAGCACCTGCCATGACTATGGTACAGCTTCACATAGCACAGCTGTCCTGCCGGTTCTAGCTTCACATGGAGTCCCCTGGACATTGCTGTTCCGTCCAGATCATATCGTCAACTTGTCTGTTCATAAATTTAATAGTTAATATAAATGTAAATACATTTATAATGCATAAATTATTTGAACCAAATTCCATTGCACATAGAGTCGCTGTTTCAGGGAAACCTGTAAAGCAGAGTCAGTGGAGAGGCTCCCAGTTTAGTCCCGCTCACCTCCCCGTCCCAGCTTCGTCTGCCATGTTTGCTGTTTGTTAGCCTTACAGGCAGACTTTCTTAAATCGGAGGCTATTAAAACTCAGCAATTCCTTCTCCCCGTAACCATAGAAACTATATTACCAAGCGACAGTCCGACACGTGCTTGTAAGTTTGGTGTTGGCAGGCTTCATATTGCAAATGGGTTTTCTGTCCGTGTGGTTTTCGTGTTTCTCTGCGGGCAATGGGTAGTATAATGAGAGCAGACCCTGATCACATTGAGTATGACACCGTTACTGGAGGGACACTGTTATCACAGCCTGCCGCGTCACAATAAGCAGAAAGGTATTAGCTTCAGTGTATGGAAAGTATGGAAGTCACACAGGCATATTTTATTCACTTATGTTACACATGTTTACTGTGTAGTAATGCACTGAGCATCACTCTGCATTATAAAGAGCTGAAACGGTAATGAGGATTTCTGGGTCATTGCTGGGTATAGGAGAGGACACCCCCTGCCGGACCATGACAGTTCTGACAGCACTGAGAAAGTAAGGCGGCTTCTTAATTAAACACACAAGCAGGAGGACCGTCACCATGACTACGCAAAGCAGAGGAAAAGCTGAGTTCTGTGGATCAGGTGCATTGTGAGGAGCGACCACTGGACAGCAAGCTTCAGCTCCAGCTCACATGATTTTAGTGTGTCATATGACGTGATGTCACGCCAAAGCAGTTCCCGTGTTGTGCGTTAGCGGCGCTAGGACAGCATCCTAACAAGGGCGTTGAAATCTAACTTTTCGTATTTCTTATCTTAAAACATCTCATTTATTTTTCAAATCTTCACCGGACTGAAATGCTTACAGCGCAGACATGAGCACGCCAGTCCGGCCTGCGTGTAGCACGTCCGCCATGCATGAACTGCATTCCCACCGTGTTACAGTAGAGGCGGATGTTATGTTTGAGCTCGAACACTGACTATGCGGGGGCACTCGGCGACACAGAATCACTAACGACACACTTCCTACAGACGCCTGGGAGCGCTCATGCGCTTAGCAGCCTCCCGCCACCTGCTGGCGTGTGAAGACAGATTACAGAGGACCTCTGAGTGCAAAGCACCCGGGGAGGGGGGGTGGGGGGCAAGCCAGTCCTCTGGGGGGCAGGCAGGTCTGTCACGCTTTGTTGTCTCCCTGCACTCCCTTCATTAATTAAAATCATGGTTTCCTCTGAAAATATCATGGCCTGGCCTTTCGCAGGTGAAAATTAGCAGCGACCCCCTAGCAAAACCAGGTGATATCATTTTACACACATCGTGAACCGACTACTGAGACACAACAAGAGCTCACCACTAATAATCAACAGCAGTACTATACTAATCCTGCTGCAACACTGGACAGCAGTACTATACTAATCCTACTACAATAATGGACAGTAATACAGTATTAATCATATTGCAATAAAAGGCAGAATACTATGCTAATCTCACTGCAATAATAAACCGTAGCACTATACTAATCGTACTCGTCATGATCCGCCCCGTCCGATCCTCCCGTGTGCCACGCCCACCTCATTTCCTCATGTGAATCCCCGATCGTGATCACCTGTGTCCTGTTACTTCCTAACCTGCCTGTGTATATTAGTCCACGTCTTCCTGAGTCTTGCGTCGGTCATTGTGTAGTGTTACGGATGCTCGTGCCTGTATGCCTGTTCTTTAAAATAAACCCCGTTTCCCTGTCCGTCCGGCTCTGTTCGCCTCCTTGCCTGCTCACGAATCGTAACAGTACTGCAATAATACACAGTAGTACTATACTAATCCCACTGCAATAATGGACAGCAGTACTATACTAATCATATTGCAATATTGGACAGAAATACAACACTGCCACTGCAAAAATAAACGACAGTATTATACTAATCCCACTGTCATGGCAATAATAAAATGTAGTGCAAAACTAATCCTTTTGCCACGGCAATATTAAGCTTAAAAAAAATAAAACAATATATAATTAAAGTAACAGTTAAAGGATATTCCTGTGCTATTTAGCCATGGATATCAATACAGACACAGACACACAAAGACCAGACATCAGGCATGCAAACCACAAACCTATATGCAGACCACAGGCCACATAGGCACACAGACACACAAATAGCAGGCAGACACCCAGCTGACAGACACACAGATAGCAGGCAGGAACACAACCGACAGACACACAGATAGCAGGCAGACACACAACCGACTGACACACAGATAGCAGGCAGACACACAACCGACAGACACACAGATAGCAGGCAGACACACAACCGACAGACACACAGATAGCAGGCAGGCACACAACCGACAGACACACAGATAGCAGGCAGACACTCTGCTGACAGACACACAGATAGCAGGTAGACACCTGGCA
>JAODKF010000009.1:4215260-4236747 GCA_026779585.1 Mormyrus proboscirostris
CTTGGGAAAGAGGGGGCGTCTGCATACAGCTGGGGTGACAGAATGCTGCATATAGAGAGGGGGTGTCAAGGCCACATCCCTGAAGGTCCTGAGCAGGACGGGACCTCATGTTCAGCGAAAAAACACAGCCTTTTATTTATTTATTTGGCTGCTCCTTTGGTTGACGTCCATGCTCACGCTTCTCCACAAACTGAATCCACAGCAGCAGCCGCGTCGCACGTTGACGCCGCCAGCATTGCGTCGATAATGCTTCTCTGGTCCGTCATCCGCGCAGTTGCCCCCCCCCCCCCCAAATGAAAACGTGTTGCTGTCCCTAACGACAGCGCCTGATTGCTCTGCCTCAGTTGTAACTTCTACCTTATTGCATCTTGGCAAAAAGGCCGGTCAGAGGCCCCCGACGGCACTTATTGGCTCTATTTATAACCCGGCGATCTCCCCGGTTTGGCCCGCGCCGAGTCCGGCAGCTCCGTGTCACGTTGTCTGGGAGGAAAAGGCCATGCCTGACTCAGACTCGGAGCAAATATCAAAGGCGTGATAGAAAACAACGTGATACTGTCTGCGAGCAAATTCCGGTGAAACGGTGAAAACACTTGTATCAAAAACATAATATCAGGACAAAGGATATAGGAAGTAATTCATTTTCCTGGGAGAATGCAGGGATATCTGAGCAGATGTAACATTTCAGAACTCAGAGATGGTCCACTGCCTTTGGGTAAAAGCATTGAATCATTATCACTCTAATTTAAATGTTAGTCTTTGACGACTTAATGTTAATTACTGTATCTGTATACTGTATATCGTTAGCCAGTACACTGTAAGGCAGGCCTACTTATCTGGCAATAATTATTATACAAAGTGTTCTCTGGGTGCAGAGCATGACAGAAGCAGATTTCAAAAGCTGAAAAAGTTTTGAAAGCAGGTTTCATCCGTGAACTTTGAGTTAGTCATGTGACCATTTGGAAAAGCTTTTGCTGGCATTTTACCCCCAAACCAAAATCAGCATCCAAAGTACAAACACCAGGCATAATCAGGAGCAGGAGAACACCTGGCAGCGGAGAATGTCGCCCCACTGGCTTCCCTCGATTAAAGAGATGGGATCTGGACCTGTGTCTCAGAGGAAGCAAGCTTGGCCTCAAAGAGTCATATTATAACCTGGAGTCAGAGGGAGGCACAGCGGACACAGTAGGGGTTAGTTATTTATTTAGGAAACGCCTCCCTCCACATCTGGCTTAGGGAGTCTGGCAGAATCTGTGCACTTCACCTGTTCATCTATTCCAACACGGCTGTGAGGCTCGGGGCCATATGAGGGACGTGCGGAAGGACGACGGCGCCGTCGCAGCGACACCCGCCGAATGGTATCGATTCCGTGGAGAAGTGAGCGGAGCCAAGATCCCCCGGAGCTCACCACCCCAGCGCTCAGCCCCCCCCATCCCTGCCCCCATTCCTGCAGCCAGCTGCGGCTCCACGACAGCTTTTGCTCTGTTTACAAAACTCATCCCCCGGATTTACGGAGTAAGCAGGGACCCTCCTGGGGTCTTAGAAGGTTTCATGCAGAGCTGAAGCGCTCCGGATGAACCCTCACTAGAGCATGTCCGACACGTCTACATTCCGCTTTTTTTTAACTCACATTTCTAATGCGGAAGATACTTCTCTAATGACTATTACATGGACTGGAGATGAGTTTCACATCAGATTAGTATCAAATAAACATGAATGTGCAGGGACAGAGGGACAGCCATGGTGTGAAAACTAGCTGATCAGGTCATAATACGTTGTCTAATAGCATAATTATTAATAAAGGCAATGAGGATGGCAGAGATGCTTGGTGTGATTTCCGGGTACACGGTGGGCTTTCATGCCGATTAAAAGTGACACGAGGCGTGAAGCATTTGAAAACGCCGTCTGAAGTTTCCAGGCGATCCGCAGCGTCTCCAGTGACTCATAGATGACACCCAAAATGCCTGCCCCATGTCTGCCGAATGCCTTCCAGTCCAGCGGCACCGCATGACACCGGTTATGATATCTGCCAGCCATAAGAGAGGAGTCTTTTTTGCGCTTCAATCACTTGACGTCTTGGTTAGTGGAATTACACAGCCTGTCACTCCACGATTCGGCCACAAACATCCTTTCGGGGTTTTGCCACAAGGAGAAAGGTCACGTGGCAGTGCCCCCCCCCGGACACCGTAACACGAGCTCAGCTCCCAGTGAAGGGCATCCACCTGGGACTCTGGGAGTTCCCTGCTTTCTTCCGTACGTAGATGCCAGTCACCTGGAACTCCGCCTGTCGACAAACCGCGTCCACTGAAGAGGCTCCTCCCTCATAGCGAACGGAGGGCGGGCAGAGAAACACACCAACTTGTTCTTGGAGACTGAATATTCGCCATATATTTCTAGTTTTTTTTTTTTTGCTGTCTTTCTTCTTAATAATCTGATTTACAAATGGATCGTTCATCTTACAAACATCAAATGATGAGCATCAGTATTAATTAGCCAACACGTGTTGATTTGTCCCTTGATCCAGTACAATCTGAGATACATCACCTCGCGGCTTGCAACTCTATTCCCGAAGACATCAAACACACTTACGTCTTTCATCTTAATACCAATCAATTTAAAAAAATGGTCCAGTACGACAAACGTACAGCCTGTTCAAAGCACTAGCCTACCACAGTCAGGCTTCATCAGCAGTGTAAGACCTGAAGAGGAATTTAAAACTTGGAGGGATAAAAGCATTTATTACACTTCAAATGCACATTTAGTTTAAATGATCTAGAATTTAAAAAAAAATGACTAGATATCAGCCCCGTATGTAAGAACATGAGACAGAAACCATGCTATTAACACACGTAGCACTGTTAAGCCCAAAACACTGCTTTCTTTAACCACATTGTGAGTGTGTGCTGCTCTGAACAAACATCACGCTGTCAGAGTGCAAAAAAAGATTAGAAATAATGACAAAGGAAGAGCATGATATGCTTGTAAGAAAACAGTCTGGCTGCAGACAACCGTTCTCGAGCAACAGCCGAGTTTCTGTTGTCTTCTTTGAGCCCCGTCAGATTTGATCTCTTTGGGGAGGGGGTGAAAGGTGTCTTCTGTGAGGTTTCATCATGTCGTTTGGAAGGCGTTCACAGAGGGGGGGAGAGACAGAGATGGGGAGAGTCCCAGCGCGAAGCTGTAACTCACAGACGCCGCAGTCAGCGTGCAGATGAGGAGCCCGGCATCTCCGTTCGCGTTCCAGAGGGGTGCTGCGTGAAGATGCCACGCTGGTGCCCAGTCCTGCTCCTCCAGCTGCCACTGTGGGCCACTCCATCCTCCGCTAGTTACAGACGCTCATCTTCGCAGTTACCTGGCGCCGGGCCCCAGCTGGCTGATTACTCATCACTGCAGATCAGCTCTGCCACCAGCAGCTTGCTGAGCACTAGAAAAGGCATAAATGCCATCTGAGGCTGGGAGCCGGTGCCAGTCATGTGGGCACCCTGCGACGGGTTCCTGTGTGTCACACGGCCGGCTGGCTGATGCTGTACCTGCGACCGATGACTGTGGGCCAAGCTGGACTCGTCCAAGGGAGACGACCTTCCCCACGTATCTCGCGGTGGACCGGGGCTTGTCTCACGGTAACGCCAAGCACCTCAGTTTGTGGAGGAACTGTATTTTTGCCCTGATTCTCTCGTCGCATGTCACAAGCGTCACGGTCACAAGCGTGAGAACTGCGGAGGAGGAGAGAATGCCTCCCTAAACAGCTGCCAGGGAAAGGAAGCCGTCTCTCCATCTGCCCCAGATGCTCTATGAAAGATGAAATGAAGACGTGATGAGTAAGACAAGTGTGGGACTCATCCGGAAATGAACCTGAATGTTTTTAAGAGTCTGAAGTTGTAACTTGGATACTTAATATCATTTAAAGGCATGAAAAATGCACGGCATTCACGGCTTTAAGGTGACAATACACAGGGCGACTTTTTGAGCAATGTTGTTGATCTCTGTTACTCCGGCACTTTCCCATTGATATTGGGCAACAACTTTCTCTTTGAGAAACTCTGATCTGCAGCGGACAACTTTACGCAATATAGATGCAGATGAACTGCCAATTGTCTTACCTGGTTTGCAGTTACCCGGCAACATTTCTCAAAATGTTGCCCTGTGTATCACCGCCTTTAAACCAAGACCTGCGAACTAAAAAGTCTGGGGTCTCATTTATAAAACTTTGCGTAGAATTCATACTAAAAGTGTACGTGCGCTCATAAGACGAAAATGACGTGCGCAAAGAAAAAGATTCATCAAAACGTTCGCACGCACACCTCCAAGCAACATACGCTTTATAAATCGCACACTGCCTGGGATTGTACGCACGTGGATTTGCCGCATATTCCGCCCTCTACACGCCCCCGTTCAACCATACATGGTAAATGCAAATCACCTCATGTATATTTAAGCTTCCGATGTAAACATGAAAAACTCATGGCATCATGGCAACCGAGGGAAAAGGTAAGAAGAGGATTTTTTCTGAAACCGAAATAGATGTGCTTGTGTGTATAGAATATATATATATATATAACTATTGCGAAATTTCGCCTTAAATTATACATATATTTTTTCCACGGTGGCGGAAACGGGCTTCCATAGGTATAACAACCGGCCACCTGATGCGTCTAAACATCGCCGTCTGCATTTCAGCAGGCCGATCGCACGCTCCACAACGGTGAGCGCACAAGCGTGAGCATCGTTATAGCGATGTTCTTGTGCGCTCTGGGGGTTTGAAAGGGCGGTGAGGAGCCAGCGCTTGAGAGGGTAGCCGCTGTCACCTGCATTTCATAACAGAACGATGCAATACATGAACAATGAATAGTTATAAATTAGATAATGTTTTTATCATCTTACCAAGAAGCCAGCCATCGCGCGCAGCGCCAGCCTGCTGTCTGCTCCCTACACTGCTGTGTTCCAGGATAAACGAGTCATGTGTTGAACCAGGCCATCGTGCAACCACGTTTGTCAGCACCATATCAGCGTCACGAATAACCTGCACATTTATTTTATGCACGTGTTCACGTAAATAAATTCGTTTTCATATGGAGACCTTATTGCAACTTGAGACCAGTCAATTGTGCCGATTACATTTGGGAAACCGGACATTGCTGCAAATTGCCTTTTGATGTTGGCTTGTTCTCCCACAGTGTAAGGGAATGTAATGTATCTACTAGTCATTTTAATAGTCCCATTCAAAACGATAGGTATTATTGAGCTTAGTGATGGTTGTGATATCCCAGACCTAGAATACAATTAAACACAAGGATAAGTGGTTTGGAAAATGGATGGATGTATAGATTATTATTGTATTTCCTAAACAAGCTTTACAACAAATTCACAGTTTTATTGTTAATTACAACATATACCTGTCGGCTAATTCCAGTTGCAAGGAACCCCAGGGTCGATCAGTACTTGCATTTGTACTGGGATTGCGCGGTTGTTCTCTCGATCATTGGACCCAGTTCAGCACATAGCTCCAAAAGCACACATCTAGGTAATCTAAACCGGTTTATGAGCCAGTCATCATCATGGGCCAAAAAATCTCCATGGTCCCTGAACACCCGTTCCCTTCTAATTCTGCCATTGGCATAATCTAACAATGCCAGCGCATCCATTATGTTATGTTGCGCCCGAATGTGATCGCGGTATTTATGTGTTTTCAGCAATGAGAGGGATTGTTTCGCACCGTGTCCAATCGATCGTGATATTCACGACCACCACTTATTCATTTACATTTCAACAGCTGCGGCGCATAGATTAAAAGTGTAGTTTAAATTAAGATTTGAGTTGGATTATATATTTTACTTATATATTTATTCACTGTTATAAATATGTGACTGAATAAGTGAAATGAAATGTACGGTGCATGACTCCATAGCACACGTTATTATTATTTAAGTACTGATGCCACTCACGTTTTTGATCACCCTCTTCACTCGCGGTCGTATTTTTTCTTCCAAACTTCGCACGCATGGGTCATGTGCGCACATTCTGCCATCAAATTTGTTTCTATAGATCGCAACGTCTGCGTGAAAAGAGGCGTACACATCTTTTAGGTCCCGTTTTGTGCGTACGCAACGGTTATTAATGAGACCCTTAGACTGTAGGTCACATATTAATATTTAACAATGATATCTAAAGATCTTTGGTCCTTTAGGACATCCTTGGTGAAAATGGGGAAGCCATGTTACTTTTGCCCCATACTCTCCTTGTTGGAGACCCTGCAGTGCAATCGGTTCTATGTCAGGAAAAGGATTTGGGAACTGGAGAGATTCCAGATGAAAATTCTGTTCGACTTACTAAGGCTCCAAAGTTATTGCAAAACATCTCCTATACTTCAAATGATGCTCAGCAGTGCAGGAAGTGGCCTGTGTTTAAATATAGGGTCTGGGGCAGCAGCCTATAGGAGATGACAAATACCTTTATGCAGAGGTGGTCCAGAAAGTAAAAATCCAGACCATGATTTAATTTCAACCAACTAGTTGAGCATAAAGGGTCACAGTCACACAGTAACTCAACTGGTTGGTTGAAAGTAAATCATGGTCTGGATTTTTACTTTCTGGACCTGAAATTGCCACCTCTGCCTTTATGAAAGGGGCCTTGAGGGACAGCTAATGGGCTTTGGGTGACCCAGATGTCAGCATGAACAGCATGTTGTAGATCTGCAGAGGTTGTTTGGAAAGGTAGACCCTTGCAGGCAGGTTGCTCTGCTTCAGGGAGGGCTCTCTGCTTCCTGTCAGTCCCCATCCACGCAAGTCACAATGACCTCTGGACAGTCGGCACGCCAGCCATTGTTAGGACACACTTTGAACATTTTGGCCTCTGCTAGAAACTGAATTTTGAACCATTTCGTTAATTTAGCAGAGAAAGACATCAAAGCACCTGCGCAGCCCGGAGGGCTTTCGGATTGAATTAGATATTCACCTGTCTCCTAGGATACAGACACCGCACACAATAATCCCGACAATATTGATGTATTTAATATGTGCACATTACATGCAAACGCACACAGAAAGAGTGTGCTCCGAGACCAGCTGTTAGTCTTCATGTCTGCAATTTATCTGTGGCAGGTTGTACACATCTAACGTTCCTTGGGGTATCACTACAACACCTGTGGCCATCACAATTCAATACAGATGTTGTCTGCCTAATATTTCAATCAAGCATGGGGGGAAGAGCTGGTTATCGAAGATAGAGATAAGCCCCTCTAGATTCGAAATGTAACTTAGCAATGAAAAAACAGACTTTGAGAATGGCAGAAGGAACCAGCACCAGCTGTCTATGGCTCCCACACATTCTCATGATACAATCATTTAGACACCAAATGCCATGGGACTGTCAGGCCTGCTTAAGTTAAAATAACTCACAGACAGAATCAACAGCAAATCCCCATAACCATGGCCTCAGTGGATACGATGTCTCATCAGGGCATGAAGACAGAGCTGATGTCCAGAGGGAGCAGCGGTCAGTCAGCATAAAGACAGAGCTGATGTCCAGAGGGAGCAGCGGTCAGTCAGCATAAAGACAGAGCTGATGTCCAGAGGGAGCAGCGGTCAGTCAGCATAAAGACAGAGCTGATGTCCAGAGGGAGCATCGGTCAGTCAGCATAAAGACAGAGCTGATGTCCAGAGGGAGCAGTGGTCAGTCGTCATAAAGACAGAGCTGATGTCCAGAGGGAGCAGCGGCCAGTCAGCATAAAGACAGAGCTGATGTCCAGAGGGAGCAGTGGTCAGTCAGTCTGAAGACAGAACTGATGTCCAGAGGGAGCAGTGGTCAGTCAGCATAAAGACAGAGCTGATGTCCAGAGGGAGCAGCGGTCAGTCGTCATAAAGACAGAGCTGATGTCCAGAGGGAGCAGCGGCCAGTCAGCATAAAAACAGAGCTGATGTCCAGAGGGAGCAGCAGTTAGTCGTCATAAAGACAGAGCTGATGTCCAGAGGGAGCAGCGATCAGTCAGTCTGAAACAAAGCTGAGGCCCAGCAGCAGTCAGTCAGCTTGACCTCAGAATCTCAGTTGTAACTGAAAGTACTAATAATTTAAGCACAAAAATGAAAATGAATAATTTAAAACACAAATAAAGCAATTCATCTGTAAGCAGCTTTTCAAGTCTTGCCTACTTGATGGTACTTCATAACATTGAAAATAAAGGAGACCAAAATAAAAATGTCAAGGCAACCAAGAGCCACTTAGGAACCAAACTTTTGAACCTACTGTATTCATTTAGGCAGTTAGAGCAGAGGGCAGTCCCACTCTCAAGCAGATCCTTCTCACAAACCTCAGGCGATCGCACTCAGCTCTGTGGTCTGCTGAACAAGGAGCCCAGACCCTGTTCCAGACTGCTGGACCAAAACAATTGCCTCTGTCGCTATATAGTGATTATCTTCATTTTTATCCTCTGTGCTCTTGTACAACTCTATAGTTAGTGCATTACTGCAGGCAGAATTAGGAATTACTTTTTCTCTTAAATGATTCTACAATGGGGGTAACAGGCAGGCCTAAGCAAACAGGCAATAACAGAGGAATCAGCCGGAGGGTGCTATTTGTGTCTGATCAGCAGGTCTGAATGGGGTGAGAAAACCATCTGAAGAAGAATCTGGGAAATCGGCAAAGGGACTGGAGAGTTCCAGAAAAGTTCAGACTGCTGCTGGATTATACTGTGAGTGGGTGAGACTCATCCTGCCTTGTTTAAGGGCTTCTTACAAAGCTTTCAATATGACATAACCCCCCCCCCCATCCAGTTCTTTTAAAATCACTTTGCTTTGAGAATCTAGTTCAGGGTCATTCAACTCACGGTCCTCGAGGTCCGAGCACCGCTGGTTTTCCATCCTTCCTTTACCTGTGAGCCAGGTGTGAAGCCTCTGACCAATCAGAATCAGTAATTATTAAACTAACTACCTGGGAGAACTGAAAACAAGGCCTGGATTTGGAATCGAGGTCCAGAGTTGAAGAGCCCTGATCTAGTTGATTGATTCACGTTTGTACCCACAACTTTGTCAAAGTAAAACATTAGCAAGGGGTGACATGGTGGTGCAGTGGTTAGCACTGTTACCTCATACCTCTAGGACCTGGGTTCGAGTCCCTGTCTGGGTTACATGTGTGTGGGGTTTGTATGTTCTCTCTGTGTCGTCGTGGGGTTTCCTCTGAGTACTCCGGTTTCCCCCCACAGTCCAAAGACATGCTGAGGCTAGTTGGAGTTAATAAATTGCCCGTGAGTGTGCCCTGCGATGGGCTGGCCCCCTGTCCAGGGTTGTTCCCTGCCTCGTGCCCATTGCTTCTGGGATAGACTCCGGACCCCTCTGTGACCCAGTAGGATAAAGCAAGTTGGAAAATGAATGAATGCAAACATAAGCATCCCATCTCAGTGCCGACTACATTTCATTACAGTTCCGTTCTCACGATCATTAATTTGCCTTCTTCCACCTGAAGTCTAATTACATGCTTTACCATGTTGCCATGGGAGACGCTGCCTGCTTTTTTTTAATTGGCAGCTTAAGTCACTTCCTGCTGCAGTCATTCTTAGATCAGAGTAATATGACATAGAAATATATTTACACTCCCACCATACATGCGCATACTATGTGCATATTATTGCTATCACAAAATAAATACCCCTAAAGAGCAATAACGATGGAAAGACAAACCCAGAGACGACCACCCCCTGAGGACTTTCTGATTCGGTTTGCATTAATGGCTCAAAAACAAGTAATCATGTGCCACTGTTTATGCCTGTATGACGCTTAAGGCATTTGACACAGAATTTCCCCACACTGGACCCTTTGTCATCACGGCAGTGCAGGTCTGTTCTATTCCTCAGTGGAATCATTAAAGTATGAAAATACAGTACATGGAGGTTATCAGACAGGAGGATTCCCAGTGTTGGGTATTGCAGGGCCAGAAACTACAAATCCAGACCAAGATTTTGTTTCTACCAACCAGGTGAGTACTCTGTGACTGAATCTTTATGCTTAGCAGGTGGGTAGAAACAGAATATTGGTAGGGATTCATAGTTTCTGTACCTGCAATGCCCACCACTGAGGATTCCTAATACCATCCTGTGTTGAGGTTCACAAGCTACAGTAAAACAACAGACCCCCTCATATGGTACTTTACCCTGAAAACCAAAACAGAAAACGCCCCAATGAGGACCAAAGGCCAGACATGCACTGCTCCTCTGAAAACAGTGGAAATCCTGTAAAACCTAAACCATAAAATGAACAGCTGAGATGTATATCAGCTACTGGGCTGACAGTTTTGTGGACACATAACTTCCGTGAAAACCTTCAAAGTGGGTAAATGTTAACAGGTAGCAGTGATTTCATGAGCAGTGCAGTTGTTTCGAGCCGGAGGGCTTCCAGGGTACACAGGGGAGAGGAGCTATTTAGAGCGCTCATCAGAGAAAAGGCAGTCGCACAGAGACCCAGCAGAGAAGATTATATTTTTGGAACCGTGCTTCTACGTCAGATTTTATGAGTTTTGGTAAATTCTAAATATACCTATGGTGTTACATCAGTCTATCAAACTAAATCTCAAGTGTCGTCAGGGGGATGAAAAAGGTTATATTTGGAGGGAAAAGTGAAGCTGGTGTTTGGTGAGAGGTTGCAGAGCAGCTGCTCCTGCTAGGAATCAGAGGGGTGTCTTAGCCTCCAAATCGGGTCGGTTTGTTTATTTATTTGTTAGCGTGACAGACATGCTGCTCCTGTACGGCTGATGTGAGGAAGCAGAGCAGACTGCACACTCGGGTCTGAGATTGGCTTCCATGTCCTTTTCCTTTCATAAAAGTAAATAATTATGCTGCTTCAAAAAGACATGGTATAGTGTTCATTTCCTTCATTTCAACACCCCCCCCCAAAAAAAAGCAATAATTATATTAATTATTATATAGATGAGAGCTTCATAGAGCATTCATAATGCATGATAAACATGGCTATAAGTGTTGTGCCTTTTTATAAACATTTAGAGCCATGTTTATAATATTTTAGGAATGTATCATAATACAATATGAATGTGTTTATAAATTTTTACCATAATATTTTTCTTCTGTGGTTGGATAAGAATTATCATCAAAGTAAAAAACAAATACCTGAAAAGAGAGAGAAAACAATCACACTGTAGCACTGCGGTTCTTCCGGAAGGCACCACGCTTCCTGTAAAAACCAGCAATCAGGCTGAAGACGTCAGCATCAAACTGACTGCAACCTCTGCTCTGCTCACCATTCTCTGTAGATTTTAAAAAATGCTCCTCTAACAAGCACTCTGACTACACGAGAAGGACGACGATCATTATCTGCAACATCTGAGGTTGTGCTCATCACTGCGCGGTTAGCATTCATAAATGGCAATGGCTCTATATTAATACATTACATACTATCAAACTGCAGAATCATGCAAACAATTGATCGCTACCATTAAACTTTATACATCAGCCTGTTCGAGGCAACCTAAGCCATGTCCTTCAATCCAGACGGCGGAGATGATCCCTAATCGGCCAGTTGAAGCTTTTATCATACCAATGAATCATTTCCCTTTGAGGGCCACAATCATTGTTACAATGTAATACATTTTAAATGTTTTACTGATTGTTTCTTTGAATGAAACTCACTCCATCTCCGTCTCTCATGTAAGAAAAAGAATAGACCCAACCTGAGGGACTACATTACCCGTTTAATGGGCCCCCACTGGCAGACGTCCAAGAGAACATCTCTAGCGAGGATGGGGGGGGCCCTGTCATGCGAGGCAGTTAAACAGGTTGAATGAGTGGGGAGGTGCTGAATAACACCTCACAGAGAGGACAAGGAGATTCTAATTACTTGCTGCTGAAAGAATCCCATCCTTAATGCCAAAATCGCATTAATGCTGTATCATAGCAACATTAATAAAATCATATTTTCTTTAATGGCCGCTGTAACTAGCGCATGCTGATAAACATGCAGTAAAGTGATGTACAGCACAGACGTTTAATTTTACGTAATAGGCTGCAACCCTGACTGAGAAAAGCACTTACAAGATGGATGGATGGATGGATGGATGGATGGATGATTTTAATCAAGAGTGGGGCGACTGAGCAGAAATGAACAATATTATATCGTTCAATAAAGATGAATGGTTGCTACTGTGCTCCCATTTATGTCAGTGTGTAGAACGCAGAACTTAGAAAATATTTACTTATTTCAGAAATAGAAGCTTCAGTCTGGTCACAGCATATCATGGGAGGAAAGGAAGTTTTCACTTGTCCACAAATCTGTCTTTCCTTTTCGTTGTTTGTGACGTCTGACTGTGTGTCTAGGCCAACCCAGCAGTATGGTGTCAGGGGCTAATCTAGAATTTCTCATTCACTCTTACGCAGTGCTCCCCCACCACAGACAGTCAAATTCCCCCGGGCTCACAAGCTAGAAAACAATCTGAGAAATTTAACAGATTCACCACCCTGATTAATGGCCCTGCGTCACTTCCGGTCTCAAGATGCAGCGTGATTTATGCTGTCATTTGGAGTGATTTATGATCTCCGAATTACAACGAGGCACATTGCACATATTTAACACCGGCAACCGATTAAATAACAATTAAATCATACAAAACATATTCAAATAAGATGCAAAAGCTGCATCTTATATTTGATTGACGTGCATAATCATATTAGAAATCTACAACCCCGAAAAAATGTCATGTCTCCACCAGACGTCGAAGAATTGAACCCTAACACACGAGATCACAATTCAACACCACGGAACCACGGACCTTAACGCTTTCCCAAGCTTGCAAAATTATTTTCAGATACACAGCTCAATTTGTTTTTCAGCTTTCCTTAAATGTCCCGAAGGAGGACACTGAATTATATATTATTTATACTAACCCATATCCCGCTGCCCTTCAAAGGAAATACAGAATAATTATTCCGTGCGTGTAATTAATATCTTCCTGGCGTCCTATTACTGAAATTATAATGAAAACTTCCATTAAATAACAAGCCTCGAAACTGCAAAGGCTATATTTGGACTATTGGATTTTCCAACTTCTATCACCATATTAACATATGAACACGTCCTCAGTGCAACTGGTGCACTAAAACTTTACAGATCCCATAACAGTCCCGTAACTTACGGCGTTAATTAAGATACGTAAGATTAGACTCGTAGACCCAGAATGCCTTTTTAGAATTGGTGTGAACTTGTCTTATTAGATTTGTGTTTTCCGTCTACATGCCCCTTCCCCCCAAAATCAAAACCTTACATCTAAAATATATAAAACTGATTTTTAGGTTGTTTGTAAGTTACTCTTTACCAAAAAGGTCCTTACTAGACGCAGTAGTTATTTCTGTATATTCTGACGTCAATGATCCGCACGTTTCATTCAGCCAGCGGTAAGTTATTTATACACCCAACATCTTGGGTGTTTTTCCAGAGATGCCTGATAGGGATGCTGCCATCGGACTCATCTGGTGACTTACCGTAGGACTAGATCCACCCACATCTCCGTTTAGTTATAGCGGCAAAGGCGTATAGAAGTGTGTTCGAAACAGGAGCTCTGCCGATGAAGAAACTCAGAAAGAGAAAATAATGCCGGTGAATTTCAGGACGCCCCCGGAAAACTGGACCTTAACAGCCTGACATTTGGGCATATTCTGAAGCTGCACAACTATCACCTCATGGGGTAAGCACTAATTTTTTAAAACGGCATGTGATTTTGCAGAAAATCCTGAAATCCCTGTTATCTATTTTATAAAGTTCGTCGGTGATTTGGAGAAACAACGCGTAAAATATCTGTATTTCTTCATATCTGATAAAAACCGAATACTATTTCTAGTGGTGTAGTGGTATAATTAAAATTAAGTGTTAAAGGACAACATGTCACCCAAAATTAGTATATGATGTTAATCTAAATAAATTAAACATATCAAATATTCGCTTAGCACTACACTGTTCTTAATAAAATCGTTAGAGTGACATTTATTCCCGAAGACTCAATTAAATATGTAATCATATACGAAATGCCTAAGCACACACGATGGACTCCTCTGGTCTTTAAAAAAAAGCACTGTCGTTATATGCAAACGATAGTTTGTTATTAGCTCAGACAGACGCTGTAATGTGCTGTGGACAAGTTTCCAGCTGAGGACCATGGACAGCAGCCTGGTCCAACCGCAGCCCGGGGACCGGAGCAAGTTTGCAGCCGGTGAAGGCAGCAATCATGCCACTTCTAGTTGATTTGAAAATATTATGCATTCAAGTTTAGTAATAAACTATGAGCCCAATGATAATACCTATCGTTGATATCGGTGCATACAATATAAAAAGGTTACGAATACGCATAAACTTACTGGTAGTGGACAATATAATTGAAACACCAGCCAAGTGACTCATTCGGTTTTTGAACCCCCGGCGAACAGCCAGTGCGGAGGTCTGCAGGAATCCGCAAAGACTTCCCTTTTATGACTGCACACCTCCAGACAATTACACACCTGTTTTGAAACCGCCTAAAACACGCTTTAAATCATTCCTCAACCATTCCTGCCCTGAATTAGAACGCAGCTCAAAAGAAAAGCTGCATGATCGATGAAGACAAGACCGTAACTGCATCATAACAACCGAACAAATGGCCAGTCCAGGATCGATACGACAATGTTACAAATTATATCCTTGATTAAGCTGATTATTTAGGGTCTTAATTACCGAGCGACACCGCACCCTGACATTATTTTAAAAAAGTAATGAGGATCCAGGATACAGACACATTATCACTGCACGACGCACCGTGCGTCCTCCTTTAAGGCAAAGCGGTAACGAGGCGGTGCGCGGACTTCTTTACGGACGCGTGGCAAGTCTAATCGTTTAATTAATGTACAGGAAAGGCACACTGGTGGGGACTTGAAATTCGTATTCCACATCTAATTCCCATTTTTGTCTGATTCTATCATGTAGTACACCGACAAAGACATTATTGTTAACATCATTAGTGTTAACATTATTATTATTAGTAACAAGTATGTTGCATAAACAAATGGATACCTTCTACAACAATAATAATTATTTTAAAAGTCTTTAAAATCGTGTGATATTGGGGATAACCACAGAAATTGGTGCTTGGATACATAACATGCCTATACTGTTTTAAGTATACGTATATTGTGTGGTCGAGAGAAATAATGAATGAATGATTCTGTATTTTGGACCCTGTATTGTGAAAGTGTGCTGTCTGTAAGTATTAAGCGTCCTTTATGTGTGCAACGTGATGGTAAGCGCCTTTCTGTAACTATCGTGATTGTAAGCGTCCTCTCTAAATATTGTGATCGTAATCATCGTTTCTGTAGCCTAAATATTGCAATTTTAAGTATACTATGTAAATATTGTGATTGGAAGTGTCCTTCCTGTAAGTATTGTGTTTGTAAGTATCCTCTGTTTAAATATTGTGATTGTAAGTACCGTAACTGTAAACATCCTCTTTGTAAATACTGCAATTTTAAGTATTCTCCCTGTAAGGATCGTGATTATGTGTCCTCTCTGTAAATATTGTGACTGCAAGAGTTTGTAAGTATCCTGATTGCGTGTGTACTCTCTGTAAATATTGCAAGTATCCTCTCTTTGAGTATTAAAATTACATGCATCCTCGCTGCAAGTATGGCAATTATAAGCATCCTCTCTGTAAGTATTGTGATTGTAGGTGTCCTCTCTGTGAGAATCATCTTTGTAACTGCTCTTTCTGCACTTTTCCACCCACAGCAGACTTTAATGCGACGCCAGACCTGAGGGAAGCAGTCCAGTCAGAACCCGGTCCGGATGATGGACGACATGCTGGAGCTTCGGACGGACGGAAACTCGCTGCTGAAGGCCGTGTGGCTTCGGCGCTTGCGTCTAACGCGGCTGCTGCTAGAAGGCGGGGCTTATATAAACGAGAGCAATGAGCGAGGCGAGACGCCGCTCATGGTGGCCTGCATGTCCCGTCACAGCGACCAGCAGAGCGCCAGCAAGGCCAAGCTGGTCAAGTACCTTCTGGAGAATAAGGCTGACCCCAACATCCAGGATAAGGCAGGCCGGACAGCCCTCATGCACGCCTGCAGCCAGAAGGCTGGCCACCAGGTGGTGTCCCTGCTACTGAGCAATGGCGCCGACCCCAGCATAGAGGACCGCGGCGGGGCCTCGGCGCTTGTTCATGCCATAAATGCAGATGACAAGGACACCTTAAAACTCCTGCTGGATGCCTGCAAAGCCAAAGGCAAGGAAGTGATCATCATCACCACGGACAAGTCTCCATCAGGCACCAAAACTACCAAGCAGTACCTTAATGTCCCCCCATCCCCCGAGCTGGAAGACAGATACTCCCCAGAAGTGTGCACCTCCCCCTCCGAAATCACCATCCAATCGCTGCCATCCCCCGAAGACGACAAACCGCAGGACGCAGTCTTCGGCTTCCAGGCCAAACGGGCAGCGGGTGGCGGCGGTGGAACCGCCACACCTAGCAAGCTCCTCCCCGAGCCGGCGTCTCCCATCAGGAAGCCGGTCAACACTAAACGCGCGCGGCTGCCGCAGCTCAAACGGCTGCAGTCCGAACCGTGGGGCCTCATCGCGCCCTCGGTCCTGGCTGCGGCCAAAGAGGACAACAAAAGAGCCAGTTCTGATGAGGATGTCATCGCTGGCCTTAATGGCCTGGCACTGTCCAAAAGAGCATCTCTATCACGGCACAACAGCACGGAGAACAAAGAAGCCTCAGGGTCCTTCCCCTCCATGGGCGACCTATCTTCCAAGGTGCTGCCCACACCTCGCAGGATGTCTCACGATAAGCCGCTCGCCCAGACCGGTGGCATTCCTACGTGCATGCCAGTCAGCCTGAGGGACGCCATGCATTGGAAGATTCTGGGAAGTGAGCTCTCTGACTCGGATTCGCAGCTGTACTGTGATTCAGGTGTGCTGGACTCTCCCAGGGCAGCCTTGGAGCGGAGGAAGAACAACATGTCTCCACGGACCATACTGAGCGGCTCGCGGGAATCGCTGGACAGCAGTGCTGGCACGTCGCCCGCCACAGCCCGCCGCAGGGACCCAGGGCTGCTGGAGCGGCGTGGATCCGGCACCTTGCTCCTGGACTACATCTCCCACACGCGGCCCGGTTTCCTTCCACCCCTCAATGTCAATCCCAACCCCCCGATTCCCGACATCGGAGTCTCTAGCAAGCCCTCTTCCCCTCTCACCGTGGGCATCAGGTCCATCGTACCGATGGCACCCAGCTCACCAAAGAGAGGCGCATCAAAACCCAAGAAGAAGCTGGTGAGGAGGCACTCTATGCAAGTGGAGCAGATGAAGCAGCTGTCTGGTTTCGAGGAGATAGTTAACCAGTAGAGGACCAGTGATGCGACTCATCACACTCACCAGGAGAGAGGAGGTGGCTGCCTTTGAGTCAGAGCCAAACCCTCTGGAACGCCTTACGCTATGTTCTGTTCTGAATGCCGTATCGTACTCAGAGCTGCATCCTTGTGGACGTTCACTTTCATGAGATCAGCGTTCAGCTGCGAGCCTCATTTCGCACACGGGGGCCTAACGGCAGCCTTGGCGGAAGGGAACGTTCGACAACAGCAAACAGCCTGCATTTCTGAGCAGCTTAGAAAATAAGCCAAAAGTCAGACGCTGGAGGAGAGTGTGTAGTATTCACTGCCTTGTCACATGCCACCTACAAATTCATGGTGTAAAAAGCTCTGTATTTACATACCCCTACTGGCCTCCTGTGTCCTTCAAAAGTTCTCGGAGCTGAGAGGTGCGAGAACATGAATCTCAGCCAACAGCATCCAACTAAAATGAGAGAAGAGACTGTGAGAGAAGCCAGCCGAGATGCTCTTCAATGAGAAGCCAGGAGCAGCGCAGAATTCATCCTGCAGTTGGAGCCGGAGAGTGTCAGTCTCATGTCGGTCACATCACTGCTACATTTGGCACAAAGTTGTGTTTTTGTTATTTTGAAAGCTGTAGTGTGAATCGGCAGTTACATTATGGTGAGGCAGGTTTCCCATTGTGATTCGGTCAGGGGGTTATTTTAATGCAAAAAAGGAGGAAAAAAAGAAAAGATCACTGACAATGAGCAGTTTCACATTAGAGTCACTCTAGTGATATGACAATGCAGGGGTTAATTGTCTGCAGCCTTTAGTGGTTTATGGTGCCTTCAGGATAAAGCAGTTGAGAAAATCAGTATATCAAAGAAAGTTCCTGCTGTTTGTGTTTATATAATATATTATATATGCAAATAACAGAATGTTTGTCTTCGATTACTTTGGTTTAAAGGCATTTTGTGTTTTCTGTGAAAGCCTCTATTACACGGGACAAACACAAAACGGACACATTCCTTTTTAGTCTTTGTAGTACTTTTCTTTTACCATTTTTTCGCTTTCAGTATTAAAATCCCCATAATCACGTTTTCACAGTGAGATTCGCATTCAGGTTTCATTGACGTTCTCTAGAAGATTCTGCTGAATGGTGAACGACATAGCACAAATATTCATCCCTCTGCGTCATTAATATCAGTTATTTTGGGTTATCATAATACATTATAAAAACATTACTGGCAAAACATGCTAATAAATGTGGAATAAAATAATACATGAAAAGAAGAACAGTGACTACTTAAAATAATTCAAGGTTCAAACTACATCTGCTAGGTGTGACACGAGCGGTTGGGATACATAAAATATTAACGAATATAAAATATTAAATAATTGAACTCCAAATTCTCCCAATAGTCCTTTGTAGCAACACGGGCAGCTCTTAAAGAGCCCTTCACATGGTATATCTTAAGTGATTAGATGGGCAGTGACTCTGAGAGCTTACTTTGCTAAATCATATTATTAAACCCTTTAAACATATCGACCCCGATGAGCATATTAATCAAACTCAGAGGTTACCTGGATAACGAAACACCGTTCTCCATAATATTGACTCCATAATGAGCACGAAGAACACAGCTGATCAGTGAAAAGCACGGACAAGCGAGGCGCAAAAACAGCCAAGCGACTGTGCTAGGGTCGCTGTTTAATTACCAAAATGACCGGGGTCTTCAGCAAACATGAACCACCGCCAAGGTGATTTGAATGATTATAATACGTCGGGGCAAAATGATGTGCATTTAGGTCTACATAAATAGGAAAACCTGCGGTAAGTAGCTTTGGTTCAAGTATCTAGAAAGTGTGTTAAAAATGACACATACTATAGCAAAATATTTCCGTGTGCAGTCTTGGGGGCTGCAGTACAACGGGCCTTCCCAAGCGAACTAACGAATTAATGGTTAGTCAAAATGTTGCATCATCAAGACAACTCGATTGAGTTTTTTTTTTTTGTGAAAAGGACGCAAATGGGATAAAACATTACTTTCGAAGATATTTGTTGTTTAAATGTAAATTATACTTTCATGTTGGAATTTGAAGGTATGCCCGAAGAACTACTTCTGGTTTTTATTTTATTAAATTCAGCTGTAAAGCGATTACCGTAGAAGACCCTTATTTGTTCGTGTTCACGGTATTATCTTACAAGGTTAATCCCAAGCTGTACAGCTTTCACATGACAGCCGAAAGAAACCCTTTGCGTTTACTGAATGTAATGTGTAGCTTTTTGTACAGTGTTCTGAATGTTTTCAATAAATGTCCTGCAATGAATTTTGTTTTCCCGTGAAGAGTCTTACTAAAAGACACGAGGTTTAAGCCTAGGTTTTCAAAGGGCTTGTGGGTTCACTTTAATTAACGTAGTCGCAGAAAAACAGATAAATAAAAATGCACTAATCTAGTGTGTGATTACTGAGATGAGAAGGACCATTTACGTAGAGCATGAGGATCACACCATATTAAGCTGACAGTATGACATCAATCTACCATTAATAATTTAATGACCTGGAACACCTTAAAACCACACACACTGTTTACAATCACCATAAGCTTCAGAACTGCAATGCCACCTGCCTGCAAATTAATCTGTGTTGCAACTGACTCAGATGAAAGTTATAAATACTAGAAGTGGCTTAGATTTGGCCTAGAAAAAAAAACAGAAAATCTAATTATGATTATGCTACATAGCATTCATACTTCGGCTTTGCCACAAAAAGTTTGAAGCTGAATTTTTAACGTTCAAATGTAGCCTACTGTGCATTAAGAGAAAAGCTTAATCACTCTAACATTTCAAGAGGATACATTCTGCATTTTACTACTTCATGTAAGCCATCCATCCATTTTCTGAAACTACTTGTCTTATCCAGGGTCACAGGTGGTCCATCCCAGAGGCCTGTGGTGCAAGGCAGGGAACAGCCCTAGATGGGGTTCCAACTCATCGCAGGGTACACTCACTCACCTATGGGCAACCTTGGTAACTCCAACCAGAGTCCCAACAGGAAACCCCACGAAGACGGGGTGAGAACATGCAAACTCCACACACATGAGATGCTGGCAGAGGTGTGATGCAACAGTACTAACCACTGCACTACCATGCTGCCCCTTGATGTAAGCCATATAGCCTAAAATTGCTGCCAGAAATTTTACAAACGAATTTTCTCTGAAAAGAGATGAAAAATCACTCTGAATTCTGAATATAAAGCACTAATACAAGCGTGTTCTCTTTAACACAGGACTTTCACTCTTCA
The DNA here is from genome assembly GCA_026779585.1 of Mormyrus proboscirostris. Taxonomy (NCBI): domain Eukaryota; kingdom Metazoa; phylum Chordata; class Actinopteri; order Osteoglossiformes; family Mormyridae; genus Mormyrus; species Mormyrus proboscirostris. Next base: position 4,235,874 of record JAODKF010000009.1, read on the forward strand.
TGGAAATTATGTTAAAAACATTCGCGTGAATATTCGCTCTATATAATCTAATACTGACCCCAAGTGGACTGTTCTCGCAACTGCATTATTAATCAGACCAGCAGACCTCCGTCACCCCCGCGGGGGGGCGCGATGTATATCGTGATGGGCACATTTCAACATTTAAAATAAGACTAAAACACTGTTTAGGGCACAACTAAACTTAAGTTTAAATAAATAACTGATATATATATAATCAAATGAGTTTGCCTGATACGGGGCATTTATCTGTCTAGATCTCTATCCATTCGGAGCCTATCGCGGAGGCTACAGGCGCAAAGCAGGGAACAACCCAGAATGGGGCACTAAACCATCGCATGGCACACTCATACACCTACAGACAATCTGGCAACTCGAATTAGCATGCTAATGGACTGGGGGGCGGCGAAGGAAATCCCACGACGACAACATGCAAACTCTACACACATGGAGCCATGGGAGAGATCGTCTTAAACCCAGGTGCCACCATGCTACCCTTTCTATCTCATTGGCGTAAATCACGGGGGTAATGGGGGGTTGTAGCCCCCTAATAAATTTAAGCCAGCTAATACAACACCCCCCCCCAATAATCGCGTTTCCCCCGTAATAGGTGGAGACCTCAACCCCCCCAATGTTCCAGCAAAAGTTACGCCCTCGATCTATCTGACAGGTCCCTCGAAAGGTCTGCGCAAGTCACTTCAGAAATAAGTAGCAGAAACGTTAGATCTGAACACTGCCCTTAGCAAAAAGTAGTTTATTCAAGTGTACTACGAGTATATTTATTTTATACTAAAACTGATGCAGTATACTTGAAGTTTACTTTTTATATACTATATTTTATATACTTAAGAATAGT
>JAODKF010000009.1:4272724-4301914 GCA_026779585.1 Mormyrus proboscirostris
TGACTGGTGTGTGAGTGAATGGTGTGTGAGTGACTGGTGTGTGAGTGACTGGTGTGTGAGTGAATGGTGTGTGAGTGTGCCCTGCGATGGGATGGTGCCCCATCCTGGCTTGTTCCCTGCGTCTGGGATAGACTCTTGGCCCCCTGCGACTCTGAATAGGACAAGCGATTACAAAAGATGGATGGATGCTTACTTTCTAAACGAATCAGTCCCATCCTGTGTAACCAGTCTTCTTTACAAACACCACCTCAGGATCATGAGCGCCATCTCCTTAGCCAGTGCCTAGGACAAGATTAAAAACAAAGAGTGATCATGCTTTTGCCGTCGCAGCACCGAGACTTTGGGGCTGGTCTGCGTCCTCAGTTTCCGATTTTAAAATTTAGCCGGAAGCTAATTTTTATTCTTTAGCGTTAAAAGGAACCTGAAAATATTTTGAGTGGGTTGTTTGTTTTTATATGATATGTGTTTCTCAACACATTTTATTTTTTAAACTTCGTATAGCACTTTGGTTATCGAAGTTCCTTTTTAAAGTGCTTTATAAATAAAGTTTATTTACTTACATGATATTTAACTTCCACTGTGCTAGGATGGTTTGCTTCCCTGCATCTACTTGTAACAGCTGGTCAGTGATGCACAAATTCCCTTTTGTTTAATTATCAGTACATTTTTAAAAGGTGTATGTGTGAGTTCAGATTTAATGATTCCAGATTAATTCCGGTTAAACCTGCAGCTATTTCATGTGTCTGCAGAGACCGCTATCAAAGAGCCAGACATTACTGTCCCTGCAGAGAACAGCGGCTTTTGTGCAAGAAATGGCCAGTGACACGGTGGCAGGCATCACAATGTGTCTGGTTTGTGGTGTGAAATTACAAAATGTCTCAGAAAGCTGCTTTGGAGGGAAGTAATCTGATCAGGTTAGATCGCAAGCAGTGTGGCGGGGTTTCCAGCCCACCACAGGACACACACTGATGTGCGCGCACACACACACACACACACACACACACACACACACACACCACACACACACAGATGTACACATTCACAGAATTCACCAGAAAGGCAGTGAAGGACTCACCGTGAAGGTTGCATGAGCTCCATCCAGACGAGGCCATGTTTAGACCCACGGCCGGTTCCGGAGCCTTCCATAAAAGCTTGCCAGGTTGACCCAGATTCAGGTGTGCCCCCTTGGCAAAGCATCCGTGCCTGTCTCAGCAGGATTTCAGGCTGACTGGAAGAAACGGCCCCCATAGCAGAGGCGAGGTTTCGCCGGCTACGATGGAGCAGAATGGAGATCGGATACGGCGGGAAGCGGGAATCCCCGCAGAGAGGGGAGAGAGGGGCCACACGGTGGGTTTCCCTGAGCTGACCCCGAGCTGCCGGACGGCGTTTACTGTGGGTGGCACCGGGCCACAAACCAGGGCCCTTTGATCCTCCCACTGCTGTGGTGCTGCCAGACCAGACCGGGCCGGGCCGGGTCAGGCAAGTGAGCTTCTGGGAGGGTCCCGCTGGCCGTGCCTGACGTAGCGATTTTTTTGGTTTAAATCAAGGCTAGTTGTCCAGTATCACAAATATAAAAATGTGTTTTTCTTTGGATAGTAAAGTTGGATACCTGAACAGTCTGTCTGGTGTCATTCTGACCGCGCTGCCGGTAAACCACAGGTCACATCTCTCAGATTACTCCTCACTCTTCTGCTGTCTAATTAAAAACATAATTATCGAAATGTAATGCAGGTCGGGACCCAGTCAGCACTCTTTGGGGTCCTTCAGCGACTTACCAAGGCCAGTTCTGTTCCTCCGTTTTAAGCAGTCCGCGTACAAAGGCATCTGTTGTGTTTGAGTTCTCCCTTATCCACCACCTTTTCTGATTTTAACGCTTTCTCCTATTAAAATAATTAAATTACCTGTCCCCTGAGTATCCTGTGCTGTTTTCACAAACAAAAAAGATGTTTATTTAATGAGGGCGGCTCTTATTTGAGCAATGATGTTAGTAAGATCTTCTGAGGGTCTGCAGGCAGGTTTCGCTCTCTAACGAGGCTGAAAGTCATCAAGCACGACTGCCCAACTGCGCCGGCCCCTGTCACTGTGAGCCTCTCAGGAAGCACAAGGGCTGCTTGTGTGCTGCACGAGGAGGATGGACCTTGCAGGCAGGACATCCTTAATACCAGGGGAGATTTGACACCTGTGCTCTCATGACAAAAACGTGCCCTACTTTCAGTTCTGAAATGCTCTGTTATTGTACCAAAAAAAATATAGTATCTAAATCATAGAAATATCAAAAATAGAACTTCCAGATATTAGTCAGCCAAATGGACAATTACTGTACAGTCTCTAATTAAGTGAAAGGCATTGCTTTTTGTCTCCTGGGTGACTGAGCAGACAGCCTAAGCTGATTATTTACTGAACTTTCTGACACAAACTCTTCCCAGAAGGAGTACAAGCTCTTTCGGGGAACTCGAACAGAACAGAAAAGTCAAAAAGTACTTAGGAGGGTGACTCCCTTTGCTGCCCCCGCTCTGACTTTCTTCACTAGCACGGAAATAAACTACGCTGAAGTACAATATGCGTTTTTGTCAGACGGAATGTTATTGTAAAAGACCTTCTCTAGAAGATTCTAATCAACGTCAATCTTTATGCACTAGGACGAATCCCCAGTAAAAACAAACAAAATTAGCCGAAAAGAGGCCTTGTTTCCATTGCCGTTCTATAACAATAAAGTGAAAGCTGAAAGAATGCATTATAATCACGTATACAGATAACCGTATTGCCTTATGGTGTTTGGTTTGATACTTAAGACCATATGGAGGAGGGTCTGTACTCCCAGATGCTCTGCAGGCTTAAACTAACAGTACTTTGTCTTTGGTGAACACACTGAAAAGCTCTTCGGGTGACAGGCTGATGGGGCGTGAGAGGGGGATTGGTGAAGCCAGCCCTGTGGGGGTACTCCCTCCCTCCCTCTCTCCCTCCATCTCTCTCACTCCCTCTCTCCCTCCATCTCTCTCACTCCCTCTCTCCCTCCATCTCTCTCTCACTCCCTTGCTCTCGCTGTCTCACTCCTTCTCTTTCTCTCGGTTATTCGTGTCATTGTGCAAAGTATGATTTCATTTGTTCACTGAGTGTTTTTCTCGAAGGATTAAAGTGCTCATGCATTAAATTAAGTTAATGCGGAATTCGTGCTGTGCGTAGCGATTGATAGTATGGCCCTTTGACGTCGTGCAATTTTTAAGAAAATAATGAAGATCCTAGTCTATAAAGAAACTAAATTAACATTATGATGAATGTGCCAACAATTGTGTGCTGGAGGAAAATGCCGTCTGAATTTGCGTGGTGGAATTTAAAGCTGAATGCCAATAATTGTCAAATTTACAAATGTAGCACTGTTGTTGAGAAAAAGCTGCGTCATCTGTGAAGCACTTTAGTCCAGCCCAGGGTGTCCCACCCCCCTCCCATTGGTGCTATATTTCCGGAATAGACAGCCCTGACTGATTAAAGTGTTCCCGAAAAGCACGGGAGAATGTTGACGATTCCCTGCAGCACTAATCAGTGTTAACGTGTGACGTTACAATCAGGTCAGATTCATCCAGTCTTTATGCCAGTCACATAAACGTAAATAAACCAGTGAGAATGTAAATGGGCCAGTCTCAGCAGGCACCATTTCTTAATCTCAGTAACAATCTAAGATGCGCCGAAGGAGGCTTCAGTGAGCGGCACGTGATTGACGCTCAGAGAGAGGGGGCCTGTTTGAGACAGAATGTCTTCCTGTTATTGCCCTGTTCCAGTGCAAGCCACTCAGATTCAGGTTAAACTCTTCTTAACCTGAGCCCCAACTGCCCAAGGTGTATCAGCGTAAGAAATGTTGGTTTCCTGTCAGCTCAGATTGCAGAGGATCAGCCCCGTCCTCCATGCGTCTCCTTGTCCTGCGACTGATTAGGAAAGAGGAAGTGACATCATGCAGATGGCTGACATCATTCTGAACTTCAGGTCAAAAGATGTGTGACATCACAATGTTGAGGCGAGGCTGCTTCAGAGTTGTGATGAGGGGGTCCTGTGCCAGGACTGGGGACAGATCCGCATTGATTTATTCATCCATCAGTCAAGCAATCAATCTATCAGTTTTATTTGTATAGCGCATTTTCACAATATTGCATTGTCTCAAAGCACTTTACATTATCACTGCCCAAAGCCCCAGTGAGCAATCCTGATGTGACAATGGCAAGGAAAAATTGGAAAGAAGAGACCTTGGGAGGAACCAGATTCAAAGGGGGAGCCCCTCCTCCAGGGGCCGGCAGAGGAAGTATCTTTGCACAGTTTGAGATGTATCTTTGCACTGTGCCTTTCCTAACCCCGCGGACCAGAACATTTGACGTCAAAGGGATGTCGCAAAACAGAACTTCCTTGATTTCCTTGTCTAGTCGTTTGGAAAGTCTGTTCTGCCGAGAGCCGGAAGCCAACGCGTAATTAAGCTCTCAGCCAACGGGAAATGTGTGCTGCATGTCCGCCGTCGTGGCCCCGTTCTCCGGCCCGCCACTCCACCCAACCCGCCCCTTTTGAGCCTTTAAACACAGGCTACGCTCCCGTCAGGCTGACAGGATGGCTGTCGGGAGCCGGGCCTCAGCTGTCACGTGTCCCAGGGTCTGGGACAGCTGGCAGAACGCGAAGCCTGGGCTGAGGCACGCCGCCTCACTTTTGGGAGAGCTAAGTTTAGAGCTGCTAGAGACGAAAGGATAGTGCGTATTTCTGGAGAAGCCAGAGAAAACAAGCTTTGTGGTGCCACTGGCTGTAATGCCCCCACTCTGCTTGGGTTATGACCAGCACTGGGGCAGGGCCGAGCGAGGCAGGGTGGGGTGGAGCGGGGCGGGGCAGATTGCGGAGCGAGGCAGGGCGGGTTGTGGAGCAGGGCGGAGCGAGGCGGAGCGGGACGGAGCGAGGCAGAGCGGGTTGTGGAGCGTGGCGGAGTGAGGCAGGGCGGGTTGTGGAGTGGGGCAGAGCGAGGCAGAGCGGGTTGTGGAGCGGAGCGGAGCTGGGCAGGGCCTAGTGAGGCAGGGCGGGGCAGGGCCGAGCCAGGCGGGGCGGAGCAGGGTGGAGTGAAGCAGAGCGGGTTGTGGAGCGAGGCGGAGCGGGGCAGGGCTGAGTGAGGCAGGGCGGGGGGGGGTGTTGCGGGGCAGAGTGAGGCAGAGTGGATTGTGGAGCGAGGCGGGGCAGGGCAGAGCGAGGCAGAGCGGGTTGTGGAGCGAGGCAGGGTGGGGTGGAGTGGGGCGAGGCGGATTGTGGAGTGGGGCGGAGCGAGACAGGGCGGGTTGTGGAGCAAGGCGGAGCGGGGCGGAGCGAGGCAGAGAGGGTTGTGGAGCGAAGCGGAGCGGGGCAGGGCTGAGTGAGGCAGGGCAGGGTGGGGTGTTGCGGGGCAGAGTGAGGCAGAGTGGGTTGTGGAGCGAGGTGGGGCGGGTCCCGGGCCCCTCCCTTCGGTGAAGGAAACCTCAAGAAAGTGGCTGTGCTTCAGTTAACGCGATTGTAAATTGTACACTATAATTACTTTTGTGAGGATACAGGGCAGTAGGTGGCGCAGTGATTAAGAACACGGTCTCATAGCCAGTTTGATTCCCAGCTGGTTTTGCATGGCACCCTTTAGTCAAGCTTTTCACCTATTTCACTGTAAAACTGCATTTAAACGTATATTGTTGCAAAGGAATATAACATAACAGTATCATTCTCTGTATCAGGGGATTTGAGGGTGGGGCCAAATTCTTTTTGAAGTCAATAGACTATACATGTGGGGGGGGGGGGGACTGTGATTTATACATCCATTTCAGGGTGACATTGGATGAGGTCACATTTCAGCTTGTGTGTCACACATAGAAACTGTAACCGTGTTGCTCTGGGTGAGAGTGCTAATGTATCAGTGCTTCTAATAATCATCCATCCATCTATCCACCCATCCGTGTTCTGAATGCTGCTTTGGGTGGAGTTCAGTTACACATATGGGTCTGGTTTGATAGTCTGTGGGCAAACGAAACCATGGCCTTCTGTTGTCCCAGTGCTTCTGTTATCTATGAATCATTTGTGACTCCAGCCGAAAGCGGTTTAAACAGGCCTTGCTACAGTAAAGATTAATTGCAGGAGTTGTGAAATTTTACTATCAAACAAATTGCAACAAAAGTGCAGTAAGAGGCCTGACACTGGCCACACCTGCCAGAACGACAGAACCTTCCCAATCAGGTGCTCATGAACAAACAGACAGCCCACATTTTTGCTCCTTCCCAGCACCCAGTAGGGAGCAAAAATGGGGATTGCCTGGCATGGAACTGAGAGGGAGCAAAAATGTAGGTCCTCAAGGACTGGGTTAGGAAACACTGCTCTAGAGTAATGGAAGGTTAAACTGCAGCCCTGCGGTCCGCTGACCACTGACTGATTTCTTTAACTGCTGTACACACACTTTCTGACTGCTGCTTTGGGCATATGCCTGCAATGTGCTGCTCTCTGACACACCTGCTGCCTTTTGCTTTCTAATTGCCTGAGGTTGTGTTGATGACATTCTCCCGTGACGAACGAGTAACAGAGATGCTGGTCTCTGATTGCTGACTCGTAACTGTAACTTCAGGTTTTCCACACATAAATGATAAAAGCTGTCAGTTTACCTAGGGGTACGTCTCAGAGGACAGAGGAGCAGGAGATCTGGGGGAGCAGAGCTTTAGGGAGAGAGTCCCATACAAGCATCCCCCGGTCTCGGAGGAATTATGTCATGTGAAGGATTTTCACATCCCTGGTCCTGGGTAGAGTTGGAAGAAGCTGAATTGAAAGATTCAGACAAGCTGCCTGTGGTTGGTCCCTCTTCTCGGAGGCCCTCCCCAGAAGAGAGCTGTTGGTTCCGCACAACTTCCCATGATCTTTCCATAAACCATTCCACGATGTTCCTGTAAACATGCTATACACCCAACTCTCTCTCTTTGTGAGGAAGCTATATGTGGTTTCACTTAGGAGCGGGCTGTCATGTGACCCACACCTGTGCCCTTCTTGGCTATACGCTGTACTCTTTGAAGCAGACATGTGCTTTTTTAAAGAGCTCCCCTGCTTCACTTGATACGTGCTTGGGAGTCATTGAAAGGCTTTTCTTCCTCCTCCTTTCGAGGCAGAAAGGATGTCTAGTTGCTTTGTGGGGAAGTTTTCTCTTCTACAGAAGTGTGAAAAGATCGAGTCCGGCTCGGTGGTGAATGGGAGAGGGGGGAACGTCACCCTGGCGTTTCCATGGCGACAAGAAATAAAACGCCGTGGCGAAAGGGAGGCAGGCAGGGAACACGGCGTAACTGGAGCAGGGTGGTCACCTCTGTCAGCTGAGTCACGCTTGGGGCTAGGGGTAGCGGGGCTCCGTTGTGATTTTCACGCACTCGAGGAGAGGGGTTACACAGGACACCACAAGGACAGCGGGCCCCCAGTCTTAGTCCATTCAGTCTTAAATATGGATCAGCTGCCACTGCAGAAAAGTGTGCCTCAATTATCCTGCCTAAATGCTGGTGAGTGATGGAGAGTGGTGGTGTGCATTGGTGAGCAGTGGTGAGTGGTGATGCGAGATGGTGAGCAGTGGTGAGTGGTTTTGAGCAGTGGTGAGTGGTTTTGAGCAGTGGTGAGTGGTGGTGTGAGATGTGATGAGAGGTGGTGAGCGGTGTGTAATGGTGAGTGGTGGTGAGCAGTGGTCAGCGATGGTGAGCGGTGGTCTGCCGTGTCTTTGGGGACCCCTGTGGGAGCGTGACACCGCAGTGACATCTGTGGAAGTTCATGTACAGCTGGAAGTTTGGCAGAAGGAAGATGGGCTTTGCTGTCTATTTAAAGTGATCACAGGGTTGCCAGTCTTGTTGGGCTCTGTCTGTTTTCCCCTAGCACTGAAATCCTGGCTTTCCTTAAACGACTGAGACAAATTAGCCACTACATGCTACTAATTGCCTTTGCCTTCTCAGGGGCTCTGGGGCTCTTGTTAGGGGGGTGGGCCCAGCCTCACATTTATTCAGCTCTGGCCGGAGCCGGCTTTTATCTGACAGCTGCGTGCTAAGCTTCAGACGGGCTGGACACCGGCTTCTCAGCTCCGCGTGAACAGGGCGATTGTGGAGGGGGCAGAGGGTGACACAGAGCGCCCCGCATTGTCAGGGGGGATGCAGAATCTCGCACTTCCTCTCAGGGCGTTCCCAGGAGACAGCTTCCAGCAGGCCCTGCTGTATGGCCAGGCCTCTGGCCGCAGGCCGAAGCCCAACCAGAAATCTGGTTCCGTCCAGCACCAGCTGGAGTGGAAAGGGCCGCTCCTGGCCTCGTCCAAGCTGGCGTAGACCATAGAGAGGCTTTAGCCTCACTGCGCAAACAGGAACTGGCGCCCCCATGTCTAGATGGCATGATAAGGGACTGCTGGAAGGTTTGACTTTTGGGCAGAGATGAGAAGCAGGACCCCTGGCGGGAGCGGGGGTGGGTTGCAATGAGAAAATCCTGGGGGTGTCGCTCCTTTAAACTGGTGCACATCTTCTCTCAGTCTGGAAGTGTTTCTGACACACATGGAAGCAATTCCCCGGAAACACGTGTAAATATGCTGAGATTTAAGCAGACCTGCTGGCAACCGTTTATTAACAAATAATAAACTAAATAGCAATTTCTGAAGACTTTTGCTCAACTAAAACAGAGTTTGTAGAATTACAGAATATTTAATGAGTCTGTTGCATGTTTATGCCCTCAATGCTCAGTTAGTGTGTTTGCTTTTCTATAAGTAGCCTTAAGATGTTGTAATTACAGTTCGATCATGTGACTCATTGGCCCACATGCTCTCCGCCTCTCTCATGTTTGCAGGACCTCATGTTCTAAGTTCCACTCCCCCTTTCTGAGTGCTGGGCTGCACGCCCTCCTTCAGCCTTCCAGAGGAATGCAATTTAATCTGAAGGGGGAGACGAGGGAGGTGGCCGAGCATAGCTTTGCTGCTAGTGATGAATCACAGTCACTTGATATAGAGAGAAGCCCTGTTATTTATAGGGTGAGAATGCCCATCTGCAGAGCGCTCCTAGGTGAGGTAAGCTTATGATCGCTACAATGCTCTGATGTAGGGCCGAGTCATGTGACATGACTGGGTTGGGTCATGTGACACCACTCGATTCGACTCTTTACATTCCAGGTTATTGAAGTTACGCAGATGTTTACTCCACATAGTCAATTACTGCAGCACCTCAGCAAAACAAAGGGGCCGCTTAGGTGGGCAGTGAAAAATTGACTCAGGTGGATGCACTGGGACAAAATAAACCAAACAATTTGGCTAGAGCTTGTGGCCGGTGACAGTGATCAAAAACATTAGACCCAAGGCCTGACGAGACCCTGGATGGATGCATCCCACACCCTCCCACTTTCCTGTCGACAGTCGTGGGGCCGTTTCTGGTGAATTATGCTGAAAAATCACGCTCTTTCATGCTGCCTTATTCAATCCTTAAACTCTTTAAATCTGGCAGCAAAAATACAGTTTATACGAGATCTTCTCCTTGTCCGTCGAAGACAGGCAGCCCCTTCACCTCTGACCTCACTGGACAATGGCAGATCCTCACAATACAATGATTGATTGGTCTAGTCTGCTGCTTAATGGAGGTTTAATGCACTTCAGAGAAAAGTGCCACTCAGCTGCCTAATGAGCTTCGGGGCCCTGTCCTGTCTCTCCCACACACTCCCTCATGATCTCCTAAAACTTTCTCTCTTGGTCCCGGCCAGTTGGGATCCTACACTCTCCATCAGCTCAGAGGCCTCTGAGCTGGTCCTGACGATGTAATTAAAGCGGATGCTGCAATGCTGCTTCCCTCTGCGGCCTGTGTTGTTTTCCTGGGCTGTTCCGCAGGGGTTGGACAGGCGGTCCTCTCTGCCCAAGAGGCATCCTGGCCACGGACGCACGTGCACACACACGTGCAGCTCCCGCGCAGCTCTCCCGCGCATTATTGAGGTTTTCCACGGCTCCCAGAGATCCGACGAGTCAGCAAAGGGAGGACAGAGAGGGCAGAGTCAGCGCAGAGGGGAGGGAGCAGAGCCCCGGTACAGTAGCATGTCAAAAGAGAGGGTGATATAGTGCCCCCTGCTGGTGGTGTCAGCTTTGTGGTTAAGAGGCACAGGTGAGTGACCATGGCTAAAACAGGAGAATAGTCAGAGAATGCTGTGAAAGCACATCTGACCATAACTGACAGGGGCTCACAGCAGAGTACGGGCAGCGGGATGCTGGTGATGAGCCCTTATCCGCACCGTTAATGGATGCTCTATCTGCACACGTGACCCAGTGAAGCGTTCAGAGTGTGAAATGGCAGATAATGAATCGTAATCCTGTAAACGGGGTTGAGCATGTGACGGTCTGTCCAGAGGGCAGTGGCACTCAGAGGAACAGCGTGTCCCTCATTAAAAATCTCCCCTGGAACAGATCGCTCCATGGGACGTGCGTGTGCGTGTTCATGCCACGCTTCCATGTGGCACAACCCCAACGTGAACCCCCCCCTGCAGGGGACAGACTGCCTTCTCTCTGGATGTAAATCTGGGGTGGCAGGGGCTGGTATTTGTCTAGTTTTTCCACCTGAAAAGAGTCTCTAAAATTCTATTGGTTTAGTTCAGAGTGACAGATGGATGAAGGAGAGAGAGAGTGAGAGAGAGAAGGGGGGAACCTGGAGGAAAGTCCAGCCAGTGAGGAGGGTATAGGGTGGAGAGTGGGCATCTGTCACCCGTCACCTGGACAGACATGGATTCTGGGATCTTTCGGGATGGAGCCAAATCATGCCCAGAAAGCACCCACGCGTGACCACGATTATTTAGAGATTGTTCACGTTTGCATGTTTATTTTCTCATTTGGCTTACGTAATTCACGACTATAATAGTGATAATATCAAACAGATTGTGGTTATTATTAATGTTATTTTTGTTTTTATTATCGTCACCAATAATGGTTGCAGGTTGCATTTCCAGATTTATACCGACACGGCCGTCCTTGCGCTGCCCTCAGAAACCACAGCAGTAGCCTGTGATGTCTTATGATCCTCGGTGTCTCCTGAACTGGGCCAGGACTCCGTCCGTCTCAGGCGGCTCCGAGTCTGTCCGTGTCCGGACGGCCGGTGCTATGACGCCACTTAGTGCTAAATATGAATTTCTGCACTAGAAATCTGCATAGGCCTATTATAATGCCGACCATTTGTGATTTTATGTCATTTTCCTTGATACAGACGTAAATGCGCAGAGGGTAAGGTAGTAATAGACATTTAATGTCGGCACCGGATCCGGTTTATTTTTGGACGTTCTGACTGGAGCCGTTCTGGTGCCACGTGCTGTATGGTCGTCTAATAAAGTTAGTCTCAAATTTCACTGTAATCCTTGCACCACCAACTGTGTCCAAATGAACAATTAGGAGTTTTAAAAGTATTTTACCTTCTGTTTATAGGGAAACTGCTCCCAAATATCCACACTATGTCGCGATAAATGCCACCGCGGCTTCCCGTCACTGCTGAACTTCCAGCAGCCCGCCTGGTTCCGCTGGGTCCCTAGCCGATCTTCAGGTAGCTCCGCATCTGCATCAGGTCCACCCGCCGGCAAAGCAGAGCGGCTCCTGAAACCGTCACGCTGTATGATTTTAATTCACCTTTATCGCAGGTATCGGGAGACCCCCCCTCCCCAGCTGTTTGGCAGAAAAGCCCATGATGTAATGCGCCCGGCTGGGCGAGGCTCCCCTCCTCCTCCTCCTCCTTCGACCCCTCCTCCGCTCGCCGGCTTGCTGCATGGGGCGGATCAGCGATTGCTGTGGTCGCCGTCGGGGATCCTCCAGCGCCGCCGCCGCCCGCGCCACCTGCCCTCCCTGAGCACGGAGGAGCAACGCCGGCCAGTGGAGCCGCTTTCAGCCAGCACCGGTTAGTCGCCTTGGAGGAACCGAGGGATCGCTGCGGCGGAGACCAGTGGCGTGAGCTCTCCGCGTCCCCGGTCCCTGATGGTATGGAGGTGATGGTTGCGATGGTGAAACGAGGTGGATTCCCCTACTGAGACCCTGATTGTTCAGATGGGGGATACTCTCTGGTTTTTTTTCTGCTTATTACGGCTGTGTTTTATTCGGCTGTTTCCCCCCCTGTATATTATAAGGACTTTCTCTCCTATATTATAAGGATTTTGTTCATGTTATTTCCGTGCAATGGGAGGCTGTGCCGGACTGTGCTGCAATGTCTAAAGTGGCCGTTTCTATATTCATCTCGTAACAGGTGAAAAATGCAATGAAGGACGCGTGTGATGCGGTGTAAAGTGTGTGGGAAAAGACGCAGGCGTGAAAACGTGCAGGCAGCAGCCATGCCTGCGTTAACATGCTCGGGGAGCTCAGTTTCTTTGGTATTATTTCCGGAAGGTGCCGATCAGACGCCGTCGCCGAGTATTACCAGAATATTGTGGATTTCGGATGAAGTGATTGTTCCACTTTAATTACCCGCTTTTCGGAACCTTTCCTGTGCTGACGTTTATATGTGATTATGTCTGCTCGTCGCATTGAGGACTGTGCTCCTGACAGCTCTGCTCTGAAGCATGTTGCCATTTCATGGGGACTGAATCGCCCCCGTTCCTCGCACCCGGTCTGTCATCAGCTCTCGCGGTTATCGCTGTATGTCTGAAATATTTATCTACTCCCCGAGTTATGGTTGTCATCTTTCTCCAAAAATATGTTGGTGTGATTTTACTGCACAGCTCACAACTGAAGTTATTCTAAATGAATGGTTAGATATAAATCCTATTAAAAATACATATTTAACATTCTCAGCAATAAAAGCTGCTCAAATTAACTCCTCACAAGACACATACAAGGAAAAGAGAAAAGTAGTTTCTATTCATTTGTAGGCATAAAAATGCCTTTCAAACCACAGGTCCCTTTGTTGAATGTCAGGATTGTAATTACTGTTCAGTTGGTGGGTTACTTGCAGGCTACAGTTTGAGTCTTTGGTCCTCGCCGTGATGTTTGAGCCAGCAGCGCAGGGCCATGCTTGATAGCGGCGCACCCATGTATGAATTTCACATGCCTGGCTTTTGGATACGTCAGCAGTGCATATGCATCTCGAATCCCCCATCTGCAGGCCACGCCTCTCCCTGCAGGTGGCCACAGAGGGTGTCACCACCCATCTACCGTCCGATTGGCTATGAGAGGTGGGGTCTGTTTCTGGCACGCCGGGGTCGTAGTGTGTCAATCCCCTCCCATACTGTTTGCTTAGTGACCTCCTTGGCGTTCATCTTTTCAGCTTACGTGCTAGATGTTTATAAATGGTGCCTTCAGGCTTGCCAGTGTGCCTCAGTACGCTGGTGAGAAAGGATATAACTACTTAGCCTAATAAACAGCTACAGTGGGCAAAGATGGGTGTGCTCCAGTAGGTGGCGTAGTGTTTTGGGATTCCCCAAGATTCTGCAGTTGTACTTTAGACAAATATAGGCATGATTGCTTCGGACTGTGAATCAGTTCGGTAAATTGTCACGCTTTACGGCTAAACAGTACAGTTTACCATGTACAGCATGAATAATGATAATAATTGTGATGAGATTCTCCTGCTATTGGCCGTTTACTTGCTGTAAGCAGGATGGAGTCGGCGGGTAAAGTGCTGAAACAGCTGGACTTCATGGTGGGAGGAGCTGTTGTACCCTTAGTCAGACGCTCACGTTTACCCCGCTGCCTTGATGAGAGAGTATGATGAGCCGTGTAAGCGGCTGAAACGCTCAGTGATAAGATCGTCTTCCTGTCAATTAAAAGATAATTAGTTTGCAGCAATTTGGGCTTGATTTATGAATATCCATCTTGGTGGTGATTGGCAGGCCCTAGCCACACCCATATTTTAATTGGCTGTCATTGACCCTCATATGTTTCTCTGTTACCTTTCTGTGGAGCGTCAGAGCCCTGGGATATTGAGGGTTGCGGGGTCTGGATCGCTGTGCGTCTCCTTGCCAGTTGAGTGCCCAAAGAGATAACTCAGTGTTTCCTTTCATTTGGGCTTCAGAAGCAGAGAGTGAGGCTGTTTCTGTGGCCAGGAGAGAGAGGCAGAGTGGGGAAGACCCTGGAACAGGAACACACACACACACACACACACACACACATACACACAATCATGTAATCATATCCTTATGGGGACCGCTCATTCATTTCTGTGGAATAAATGCTAATGCTAACTATGACAGCCTTAACCCCTACCCAGCCCTAACCATGACCAAGTCACCAAACCAAATACAAGAGTTGTTGTATTTTTAGTGTTTTCATTGCAGTCACGGACTGTTATAAAATAGTTTTCCCCTGTGGGGACCAGAAAACTAAGGTTAAAAAAAAAAAAAAAAACGGGTATTCATCACGTTATGGGGACATTTGGTCCCCAGAAGGTAAGGTATACCTGGATCACACACACACACACACACACACACACACACTCACACACACAGGCCCGTACTCATATCTTTGTGGGGACCGTCCATTAATTTCTGTAGAAAAAACCCTAACCCTAGCAATGACACCCTTATCCCCTACCCAACCCTAACCTTAACCACAAGTAACCAAATGAAATACTCTTTTGGCGTTTTTTTTTTTTTTTTTGTTTTTTGATTGCAGTCACAGGTTTTTATAAAATTGAATTTCCCCTTGTGGGGACCGAAAAAATGACACACGTTACCAAATGTCCCCACAATGTAATGTATATCTGACCCACATCTGCATGCTCATTTACACATGATCACACGCTTGGACATGACCCATACACTGACCCACACAGTAAGAACCTGTAGAACAATCCAGATGCACGTTTATGATATAGAACAGCTAAAGTACAACATAGAATTCCGTAGCAAATTTCATGTTTACGGGAATTTTAAAATCTAGCTATATAGTATATCTCCAAATTGCCTTCTAATACTCATATTTAGTGTTTCTTAACTGTTTTATTGGTGTTCGTAAATTCAAAAGCTGTGTAATTAAAGTCATTGCTATTTTTCTTAAGTCGTTTTGTTTTCATAAAAAAACGATGCGTTTCCTGTCTTATCCTTAGGTGGGACTCAAATGTCCTTACGCTTCCCCCACAGAATTACTATACAGTCGCACAGGAAGCCCAGCTCATTCATACTCGTCTCGCTACCCTCTTCGCTCATATTTTCCTGACGGAGCCCACTTGTTGTGTTAAATGTTCCTCAGTGTAAATTTTCTGGTTTTAGTCGTCCTGGAGAATGCCTGTTAGGTGACCTAGGTTTACCCGCTGGCTGCAGTCCTATCTGTGTCTCTGCTGCCGAGATTGCCTAGCATGGCACGCCGAAATGCAGCATGATGCACATTCAAACAGAGCATTTAATTAACTGCGTAGTAAAGGACGATCTCTGAAGGACTGACGCTGATGGTTTAATTAGCATTTTAATAGATTGAAAATTAAATATGTAACTCTTCAAGACTGCAAACAACGAAATTTGTAGCAGGGCAGTGTTTCCAAAAGGTGTGGACAGATTAGAGGAACAGAAACGCTGGTGGAGCAAACTCTAAAAAAGACACATTCGCTTACGTGTGCATTTCAGTTTTGTTTAATTTGATTCACCAGGACAGACAAAAGACTTGCATAAACTTTTTTTTTCTGCATGGGTTTTATATATGTGTGTATTTACTGACACACGATGCCTCTTGCTTTGAGCTTTTTTAAGATCAAAGGATCCATTTGGTAAGAAAATAAGTTTATCTTCTCGTGGCGTGTTTCCAGTGAATTTTCCCCTGAATCGTCTTACCTTAATCTTTCACGCCGTGCCATTCGGTCTGCGCGCCTTTCTGCTCCTTATCCCTCTGAGCTACAGCCGCTTCGGACTTTGTGGAAACCACACGATCGTAATCTCTGGACTTTGATTTCATTTTGGGGAAAGGGCTCCATCTCCGAGAGGTAGGGGGGAGTTGGAAGGACTCACTCAGCCTCCTCTTTCTTTTTCCTACTGGACATGCTCCCCCCCGTTTAATACCCTTCATGAATCTCAGATGAACAGGTGATGAAGAGCTGCCTGAACGCGGTGCTCAGGCAGAGCGGACGATGCCCTCAGGACGAGCTTCCTCGGGTCCTTAGGCTAAACTTCAACCCAAAGTGACTTTATAACTCCGACCCCAAGCCTAGCCTTTCACATACCTGTTAGATTAATATTATCTGTAGCGTGACGAATTATGCTAATCTCGTGTTTGTTAGGTGTCACTCCCCTCTTCTCGTTTTTCCGCCGCGCAGTGGATCGGAAAATGAAATTGGATTGTCGGATCAATGAGCTGTGTCGGCTGGCGATGCCGTGACTCGGGAGAGCCGGTTAGCCGGCGGGCGGTTCATGGCAGTCTGGGAGCCATTCTTCCCTGGTCACGCCACGCTGTCCGGGCCGCTCCAGACTTGCGGGGTCCACTCCTGTGCTTCTGGATAGAGTGAGGAACCGTGTTTCGGACCCTTTGGCGGTTCTTCACGAGAACCACAGGGAAAGACTGCAACTGTGTGGCCACGTGCGACTTCTCAGAAGCCTGTCACTTGCTCTCATGTTCCTGTCATCGGCGGAGCGTGTGATGCGTCTGCAGCCCATTATAATCTAGTTCCTTGCTTCACTATGAATGTTTATAAACTGTCAGATGATCGGCTATGTTTACTTAGCGCTCATTAAAATGTGCTACCTCATTTAAAGGTTTACAGTGTAATTATACAGAAATGATTACATTGTGTAGTCATCTAGTAAAATAGCAGTTCTAAATACTAGAATACTGAAGTTCCGGCTTCCACTTTCCTGCTTGCGTCCTGGGAAGTGGACTGACCTCCCAAAACCTAAATATTTAACCTCCACCTGAATTCCAGAATGTCTGTCATCCTTGCACCCCCAGCCCTGCTCACCAGGGGTGTTAGGCAGCTGGTTCTGTACCACTTCACAAAGGACACGGAAAGATCCGGTGCTGGGCTCCGCCGGGTCTGCGTCCGAGCTCCAGGCTGCCCGGGGAAGGTCACCTACGGAGGGATCATTACTGCCCTTTCAACTCAGGCATATGTCAGGGGTCATGGGTGCCGGGCGGGGGAATCGATCCACCGGCAAAAACCCGCGAGAATGTTGCCAACGCCCGCTTCATTATGGCCCGTGATGAAATGAAAAAGGTCGCGTCTCTTCGGGGCTCGGGCTCTGCTGATGAGGAATAAGTGTCTAAATCAAATTACAGCCCTGGCCTTGGAATTGCATTTGGAGCGGTTGCATCAGTGAGATGGATTGGGTCCAAACTGACTGCGGACATGGCCTGGAATACAAATAAGATTATTAACAAAAATCAGAAGCATCTTTTTTTGTGACTTGGATCTTCAGTCGCCCCATTCTGGACAAAAAACAAAACGATGCACGGCAACATCAAAATTAGAAAATAGTTTAAAAAAAGAATTCACACTCGAAATGCATTTTATTACTTCTTCATTACAGACAGGAACTTCTCCTCATGTGAGTCTGCAGCCGCAGGGTTAAAGTGCTGCTTCGTCCCCCCCCCGCATGTTGGGGGAGGAGTCAAAGTGCTGCTGTAACAGGATCCAGGCTGGGTGCTCTGCAGGCTCAGTGCAAGAGCGAGACAGAGCGGGAGTACAGACTGCAAGGGCCTGGCGCACGCCGTCACAGTGGGGAGGCAATCGACACGTCCCCCTCCTTGGCTGCTGCCGCCGACAGACACGGCACTGTCCCTGGGAATGGTCTCCGCCGACGGGCTGGCGAGGTCGCAGCGAGTGAGTCTCTGATCATTGATCATTAACTACCACGCGGGCAGGTTAGTTACTCATTTACCTCTGATTAGTCTGTCCGCTTCAACTTGGCCGGTTTGCTGTGTTAACTCCGAGCGCGTTTGTGAGTAGTCCTGAATTAAACCTCGTGGAGTGAGCATATGTGAGCGTTTACAGAGCAGAGCGCCCCCCTCGAACCAGCGCCTCTCGGGATCTTTGGAGAGTGCGCTTGAGCCGGCGAGCTCTCTGCTCTCACACGCCGTGGCAAGAGCGTGGCTTACATTTCTGAGCGTACTGTGGTGGGCTCGTGGTGCCGCTGTGTTCTGACCGCTTTCTGCGATTACGGCATCACAGAGGTCCTTTTTCCATCGGTAGCACAGATCAGCCGTGGGGTCCGTAACGTCACCTCTCCTCACCCTGTACCTCACCCACATCCCTATACAGATATTTTAGGTCGACATCAGGGTTCGGCTGGTTTTCCGGCATGACGGGCATTTTTCTGGCAGGGTATGTGGACTGGCAAAAATGATCCCGCCTCACGAAAGTTATCATGGGTTTCCACCCCTCCCGCCTACTCGGGAAAATGTACCATGGGGGACCTCAAAGTCGAGGCCTGATATTCAATCTCAGCCCCGGTTGAGACACGGCAAGGCTTAGCGTGACCAAGGAGCTCCCTTTGAAGAGAGACATGAATTGCTGTTTGACAGCTGGCGTGGCTGCGATGTATCAGATTTCCGTTGTTTCCAAATGCGTTCCTCCAGAAGAAGGACACTTTGCAGGAGCTCGGGCTCTGCTCAGCAGGGCGCGTGTCTGTCTGCTGTTTACCGATTGGGGGCATTGATCTACAGGCATGCAGCAGAGCGATGGCTCCAGTCCGATTCGCTGGAAGCAGCCCAGCGGTACATTTCGGTCTGAAGGGCAGCAGCGTGCATCGACAGTCGCGCAGCACGGACACCGAGGCGTCCAGCGGCTTATGAAAGGCGTCAGGCTCTGATGTCATGCCGAATCGGGTCTCTGCACCCTGCGGTCAATCCCTACAAAACTCGTAGCTGAACAAGTTCTTTTTAACTGGACATGTGCAGTCCCACAGTCTACCTTTTTAGGTGTTACATTATTTATAGGTATGTTTTTTCAGAATGACAGCAGATGTCTGGGGACTATTTGTCAATTTAATGTGGCCAAAAGCGAAAAAGAAATAAAAAACTCAGCAAAGGGGGGGGGGGGCTGGGTGACGGGCCCCGGGGAGCAACTCACTGGGTAATATCTCATGTCGAACCAGCCACGCGCATTTAGGCTGAGGCTTGGACCCCCTGGGTGATGTTTACTAGATAATCAAAATGCTGCCTGAGGCTCTCGGCAGATCAGAACCCGGTATCGGTGGTCCATTTAGCTAGCAAAGACGGAAGGTCCACATGTAGAGTGGAAATGGAAGGATGAGGAGTCCCCGTTCGGCCCCCGTGCCGAGCGCAGCAGAGGGGCTGCCCGCTCCTCACATGCGTAAGATGTCGTCGTCGGTGTGAAGGCCTGTTCTCCCGCATCCCGTTTCATGACCGCGGAGTGATCGTGAGGCTGACAGGTAACATCTACGACGTGGCGGAGAGCAGGTGGAAGGATCAGCCTTGGAGCAGGTCTAGCGCTGTGGGGACGAGGTGGCGACGAGCAGAAGAACGTTGGCTTCGGCTCCCCCGAACGGGGAAAGGTTCATCAGGATGAGGACGTTTAGTAGTTAATGATTAAAAGGCACGAAGCTTATCTGGAACCATATCCTGGGAGTTTCAAAATGCTTTTTTTGGGCTGTGGAAGTCTAGTCACGGTAGAGAGGATATTTCAGCACGTCAGCTCTGTCTAACAACCCTTACATGACCCATGCGCTCGTCTCACCGGTCGGCACTCGCAGGTCCCCCAGCTGCAAGGTTGACTAATAAAAATAGCCCTCCCTGGCTCGCCCCCTCCCCCGCCGACAGTGATTGGATATCAGGACATTCCAGGTCCTTTACTCCTCCGGGAGAATATCCTGAACCCCTCAGACGTGACTCTCGTGGGCTTAACCCTACGCAGAAGTGTGTGTGTGTCTGTCACGAAACCCTTACGCAAGAGCCCCTGTGCACTTGTTTTGGGAGGCAGGAAAGCAAGCAGACTATTCCTGCTTATTCCGAGAAGAGAAAATTAAAAACAGGTTGACATGTGAGGGGAGGAAGGACAGATGGCTGAAATAAAATCGTTCCATGCAGATCTGAATCATGAGCCGGTCTTGTGGCAGACGCCTGCGTGCTTCACAGTAAACCGCGGCTGTGAGCCGGAGGTCAGCCGCGCTCACACTATCGCCGTATCTCTGCCATAAATCGTGACATTTTGCAAGCAGGGTCTTGCAGATGCATAGAAAGAAATGAGAAGTTTGGAAAAGGCATGCAGAGCCGCACGTGGACAGCAGCTCAGTCAGCTGTGGTCAAAATGAATTGCATATGATGCTTTACATGAGTGTCTGCCAGTCCGGGCTTTGGGCACCGACAGTCAGTCCACGTTTTTACTCCCTCCGAGTTCCCTTTCAGACAGTCCACATTTTTGCTACCTCCTACAGGCAGCTGGGAGGGAGCAAAAACGTGGACTGTCTTTTGGTCCCCGAAGACCGGATTGGGAGACTGCCTTACATGTTTGTGTGGGAGAAGGTACCACCCTGAAATTTGATGAAAGGCTTTGATTGTTACTTGCATTTATGAGCTGCTGGCCAGCCCCCATCCCACCCCCCCGCAGACAGGTGTTTTGACTGCTCACGGTTCATGTTTCATGATGCTAAGCTCTAGATCTCTGCCTTTTTTTCGCCTGGCTGGCAGGCTGCCCTGCAGGGAGGGGGCGCTCTGGCCGCGATTCACGGGCAGCACAAGGGTGCCGTTTCTCCGGTGCCAGCTGGGAGCGGGCTGCTTAGCATGCAGGTGGGGGCTCTCCATCGGGGGGCGAGGTGATCTGCACACCCGCTCAGCCGTCTCTCCCAGCTGCCCGGGACAGCTGTGATTGTTGTAACGCTATAAAAGGGGTGCAAATAATATTGGCCACTCAGTCTATATTATCTTGCATTTATAGTTCTGTTGTTGTTGTCGCTGTTATGTTTTTGTAATGATTTGAATGTGGGAGGGCCGTAAAGCCCACAGCTTACTGCCTGGATGAAAATCCAATACAGAGAACAGTCAGGGGTCATCGTGCTGCTTTATGGGTCTTAAAGGCGTGAAGTAGCAGCGTGCCGTCGGAGCATGATGCAGCATTTGGTTCGGGCTCTGTCAGGTTGGCCTCGCTTGGGTTGGATGAGGCGAGGTGCCGTGCTCCTGTTGGTATGATCACCAGCTGGAGGCGTGTTCAGTGGAGCCAGCATGAAAAGCGTATCCTAGAGTTGGGCTGGCGAGCCATTGCAGGGATCTAGATTCTTAAATATCTGTTGCTCTTTTTTTCCTGCTTTGATGGTTTTTGCTTTAGATCAGTGTTTCTCAATCGGGTCCCCAGGGACCCCCAGACGGTCCCCAACCTGTCCCCGAAGACTGGGCTGAGAAACGCCGCTTTAGATCATGCCTGTCTCACTGGATGTCTGGTGTGTGCATGTGTGTGGAAGCGGAGGAGTGACTTGCTCAACGCAATACTGCGATCGATGCTGAGCCCCTAACAGCGAACTAAGCAATACAGGAACATCATGGAGCTTTTGAATCTGACTGGCATTTGCAGAGTGTCAGCAGGGTGACAGTGATGACTAGTAAACGTGACCCGCTGGCAGGTAGGCAGTGTCCTTTACCAGGACAGATCACCCTGACCTGACAGATTTCAGCACACAGTATTACTGCTCCCCTCCTTGTATCCAGAAATGGCCTCTTTTAGTCCCGTGGCTATAAAAATTTTACTGGGCTCAGTCATTTTCAGTCTTGGCATGTGCCCCTGATGAAAGGCATCGTTCAGGCCCTGCTGATACCTGATCTGACCTTAACTTGGCCGAGTTCGCAGGAGCTTTGATTAATCCACTCTGTCGTTGTGTGTTAATGCCTTTGCCTGTAACTAAACCTCATTTTTCTCCTCACGGTAATTGTGAGAATGATTTTTAAGTAAATAGATGTTTAAAGAATTCAAGACCTTGAAACACAGAGCCCTGCGAAGTCTTACCCAGTGTCTGTGTTCTCCCGAAGCTCATTTTAGGGATTTAATCTGGATTCTGGATACTCAGAGCCTGGAGTCTGATGTACAGGGTGATGTTCTGAGGACTTGTGGCTGAGTGTCCTCTGTTGGGTTCCTCTGTTGAGTGTCTTGAGGTTCTTCTCAACCCCTAAAGTGTGGTCATGTTATTCTGTTTGGGTACAGGATGGATGTTCTCTGTAAGTACTTCTGTGACATCTCATACTCTAACCACCCCCGGTGACCTGAGTGACACGCTGGCAGTTCCTGAAATGGTTACGTGTTTGTGTTTGTGTGTGTGTGTGTGTGTGTGAGAGAGAGAGAGAGAGAGAGAGAGAGAGACCTTCTAACAGCTTATCAGTTCTCAGTTTTCTAAGCTGTTCCAGCTAATGTTGTGTAATGCCAAGCAGCTGTTCCTTCAGACTACATCGATACTCGCTGGCCTGCATTATAGGGTCCACCCTGTCATGCTAATCCACATGGGAAGGCCTTGAACCCAAGCCCAGTCGCATCATTAAAAACATCAGTATTATTAAAGGGGTGGGGGTTTGTCTGTTTGCACAAGATTGAGAGGTTTGGGCTCAGATTGTGACCCTCATGCTCGGTATGTGGGAGTGCTGGATGTACGATGATATCATAATACAAATTGTGTTTCTATAGCAGTTAGTGACCCTGGGCGGGTGAGTGGGAGGGAACGGGGGCTCCCTCCCCGGTCAGCAGGGGCCACGGGCCACCAAGAAGCACTTGGCTGTTGGAACCCTGACAGAAATGGTAATGGAACATTATGGTCTTGTTTTCTTGTTCGGACTGCTGATGGCGCTCCTGCTCGTTTGGAGTGTAACCTGAGCACACAGATGGTAAACAGAGTGTGTTTGTGTTGTATAACTCTGTCCTTCCGCTGAATCTGGAAAGGAATCCACCTCCCACACTTCATTTCCCTTTACGTTCAGCAAAACTGCCGACTTCTGTTGATTCAGAAGCAAATCACTACAGTCGTCTGATGTTTCACCATTGAGTGCCTGGGAAGTGTTTCAGCGTGCAATCACTGAGAAGACCAGCAGCTGCAAGGCCTTTGTGAGGCGAGCTGGATTCAGCACTGGATTCAGCACTAGATTCAGCACTGGATTCAGTGCTGACAGCCTCGATGGGGGAGGCACTGGAACTCTGTCCACATGGAAGGTCCAGCAATGCTTTTTGTGAAGGTCACTGGGGAACAGTCAGTCTACTTTGCTGCTTACAAACAACGTTACGATCCAACTACGCGAAGCAGCTAGAGTCATAAATAATAGGCCAGGTGTATTGCACAGAAAATACACACACAGTGCAACAGTTACAAACAAGAGGACAAGAGCAAGGAAAACCCAAAAGTAAATTGAATACAAAAAGAGGAAGTAGAATGCGACAGCAAGAAACAGAGAAAATGGAACACAACAAGAGAAAATGGCAAAACAGAATGCAACAACGGGAAATAGAACACAACAGGAGGATATGAAACTCAACAGGAGGAAACCAAGAAACGATGCAACAAGAGGAAACAGATCACAAAAATAGTAAATGGAATGCAACAGCAGGAAATGGAGAAATAGAATGGAAGAAGATAGACAAGAACACAACACCAGGAAACGAAACTCAAGAGGAGGAAATAGAACACAACAATTGGAAACAGAAAGAGAATGCAGCAAGAGGAAGCGGAACACGATAGGAAGCAGAGTGACACTAAATAATTGTGACATCAGGGAAATGCTCCTTTGGATATGTCCTTGCAATGTGCTGGACATTGGACCTGTCCCTCTACAGATTTGTAACCTGGGGGAGGGAGGGTCTATTGCACCTGTAATCAAGGTTCCTAGATTGAATTTCTCCAGGTAAAATATTGTGGTGCCTTAATTGGATTAAATTGTAAGTCCCTGTGGATGCTAACCCCAGCTCAGCACATGAATCATGTTCATAATACTTTTCTCCTGGGGGCACGTGGAGGATTTTGTCGATACTTTTTGTTGAGCTTGGCAGTTGGCGTGTCCTCACCCGCCTGCCAGCCCCGCTGTGATTGCTCTGTTCAGTCATGCTCCTGTTTAACAATGGACAGGTACCACGGTGTGAGTCGGGCAGAGCACGCGATGCTCCACTGGTGATTCCTTTATTTCCTTGCCTCTTCTCTAACTGTAGTGCAAATTTAACTTAATCACGATGCCTCTGAAAAGCTGCCTGTACCTTACAGTTTGCTGCGTTGTAATGAGTGCTAATTAAGGAAGCTGCTGGGTAAAGGAATACATTTTAGTGAAAGTTATCCCTCAAGAGCTGATGTGTTTTATCACTCTCAATGACAGCATCACACACCTCCAGCAAGTGCCTCTGGCCACACAGAATGTTCTAGACTGGCAGCAGAAAGATGGAGAGTAGCTACCTAACTATTATTATAGGGCATGATGACTGCCCCACTCAGAAGGAGCGCGACAGACCATATGAGACAGTTTTGATATTTATCTTTGTGTGTGTGTGTGGATTATGTTTATATTAAATTGTGGGGACCAAATATCCCCCACAGTGAAATAAAAACCAGTTATTATGATGTTCATATTTTGTTTGGTAACTTATGGTTAAGGTTAGGGCTGGGTAGCGGTTTAGGTCGTTGTGTTGGGATTAGAGTTTTTCCTCGTAGAAAGATATAATTACAAACCTGTGTGTGTGTATGTGTGTGTGTGTATATATGAAAGCGGGGGCCCCACACCCTGTGATGAAGGCTACACCCCCTTGAGAGCCCCGAGAGGTCCTCCAAGGTGCACGTGGGTCGTTCTGGGGTCCGGGAGAGCCCAGTTTCAGCTGGTGCTGTGGGAGGGCTGGAGCTCCCGCCAGCTGGAAACTGGAGGCGAGCGCAAGACACGGTCCAAAGAAATAGATGCAAAAATGGTGATTGCAGCTTTTGGAAACGCAGATTACTGAGCGGCTCTGCATTTGGAATATCCGGGGGGGGGGGGTCATTCAGGGCTTTTTAGCTTTAAAAAAGTTGGGTTCTGGTGTGAGCCAGCCGGTGGGGGGTGGGTTTCCCTGACTCGCGTCACGCGTGGTGATTGATCGCCAGGCCGATACCCGGAGGCCCCTTAAATGATGAGAGGCAGTCAGGCCTGATGAGGCTGCATAAGCGGGTGTTCAGGGTCGGCCAGCCAGGGCCGTGGAATCCGTCCTGGGCTGCGGCACTGCTTCTCAGCTCCCTAACTCCGGCGTCCCGCTCTGTCTCCATCTGAATCGTCTGGCGCATTTTCAATGACACAAGTTCTTCTTTCTTCTGACCCCTGCTGCCTTTTGCAGCATTTTAAAAACGGCGTCACAGAGTGACTGTTTCATCGATCTTTTATTGATCATTAAGAAAGCCTCCCCAGCAGGTCGAGGCCGTCATTATTAAATGCCACTGAAATGTGAGCGTATCTGATCTGATCGGGCTTGCAGGTCTGGTGGATGCTGTGCTGCTAAATGTCTCTGGCAAAGAGCTCGGTGCAGTTTGCTCAAGACGATGACAAACGGCAGCGCGGCGCAGACACGCCCACGGCGCGCCGACTCTCCCGCACTGACCCCGTCAGCGATCGCCCAGGAAGCATGCTTGCGGTGTATAGAGCGCTATTTGTGTGCAGATCCGGGACACACCCCCAGCACCGTAAAGGTCAGCCATTTCCCAAGTGCCTACAATGAATGGAGTGAGTGAGGCTGGCCCTGGGGGCGTGCGGGTCTGGTCACCGTGTGTAAAGTGCGGCTGTGATTCACACCCAGCGTCCGTGGGAGGAGGAGCTGAGGGGAGATGCGGGATTCCGGGTTTCCGTCTCGTCCCCGTTTGGCCAGCAGAGGTCACTGCTCATCCCGTAATCACCTTTTACCCAGCCCTCATGTCTTGCCCCTTCACACCTGTCTCTCCTCTGCCAATCATGTTCCTTGTATATATCTGCCTGTCCTCCCTGAGTTTCTCAGCTCGGACATTGTCATTCATGTACAGTCCTGTTCCTGAAACTGTTCCTGAAACTGTTCCAAAACTGCTACATCTGCTGCATATCTTGCCTGATGCTCATGGCAGTGGGCTGGCCGAGGCTGAGACATGCTTAGCGAGACGGGATCGGCACGTGTGTTATCAGACGTTGGTGTATTTTTAAAACCTTAATGATTTGAAGCTGATCAATCCATCCAGGTCTGTTCGCCTGCTCTGTCCCCTGATTGTAAATGGGAGAGAGAGTAAGTCTCCTGGAATCACTCTGAGAGTGCATCTTTCTTGTGGGAGGTGAACCCTTGTATGTGCGGGAGATGGGTTTAACCCGCTCGCTTCTTAGGTCTGGCAGGGCTTACCTTCTAATTAGATGGTGGAGCATGGAAGCAATCAGCCTGTTTCAGCTCAGCCGTGAAGAAAAACGGCTCTGATTAAGATCTGTGAGCTGGACGTGAAACCTGAGAATGCAGATGGGAGTTTGGGATTCGTTTTCCCCGGACAGTTATTCTGAGATAATCTTTGGTTTGAGAATGCTTTTGGGGATGGGGGCGACCTCGCACCCTGACCTACTTCTTCCTCCTGAATCGGGTGTTACCTGCGCTAATGAAACCCACACCTGTGCCACACACTTGGGAGTGAGGTTTGGCCCTTGCGTGGGTGGGAGAATGTTGTCCAGAGTCTCACGGCTTATTATCACCTTTCTGTCCGCCTGTAAGTAACACCATCCCCATACGCTCCAGCCAGAGAGTACGAGCGATTCCGATTCTGACATCCTGTAAAGTGTTATGTATCGATAAAAGGCGGAGTCCCTGATTTCTTGTGTCGGTCCATCCGTCCGAATAGAGGCAGAATCCTAAGCAGAAAGGCAAATATTTCACCAAAAACGCCCCCAAAAGGCGTTTTTTTCCCCCAAAAGATGGATTTTTTTTAAATGTGACTTGTCATATCCTGTTTTTCATGGCAGGCTTTTCTTTTCAAAGTGGCACCGTGAGTGAACAATCTGGTTATTAAACATAATAAGAATATAATTTCCTTTGTGCGAGGGGCTGCGGCTCTGCACAGCTAATCTCCTGAGGTACCTACCTGTTTGGGGATTTGGGTGTGGTGGGTAATATTTCGCCTCCAGTGAAACGCAAACGCGTCACGCGACGGGGGCAGTCGGTACATTCAGGTTGTTCATGTAAAGGTTTCTTTTTTTTTCTCATTAACAGAAATATTTGCTTACAAGTGAAGCTTTTAGGCTTAAAGACTATAAAACCTCCTACACTTGGATTAATCAGTCCTGCCTGCAGGTTTTTTTTTTTTTTTTTTTTTAAATCATCTGCAACGCTTTTCAATCTAGTCTGCGTGTGTATGAGCCTGTATTTCACAAATCAAAGTGCATTAAGAGACGTGCTGGATTGATATCCACTGTTATATACGGGAAACCGTTGTAAAAGCCAGCAGTAATACTTGCCTGATGTCTATCGTTTAATATTTTAACTGCATTGAAATAATCGTTTGCAGAATAGATGTAAGAGCTAAATTAACTGTTTCAGAGAATTGAGTTTGAAGTCCATTTGTTTGCATTTGTTGGGGGTTTAGACACATATGCTTGTCATTCCTCCTCATTGGAGGGAGGTGTGGGGGTGGGGGGGTGTGGTCTCTGCCTGCCCCGCCCTCCGATGACCTCTGGGTGTCGTCCATTTTGGAGATGGAGGCTGGCATCTGCCTGTCTCTCCCTGATTGCCCCCCTCATGATTTGTTAACCTAAAGGAATCTGAGGAGTGTCAGTCTGCAGAGCACATGGAGAACAGACTCCTGAGAAGCGTGCTGCACCCCGCTGGGAGTCTCCAGAGCGGCCGGGAGCCCTGCTTCTGACTCCCTGCACGTCAGCAAGCTCTCAGCTGTTAGTCAGGCAGTTCTCCTGCTCATGTTCCGTTTCTGATATTCCAGTTTCACTAACCATCAGATAGAATCTAGGAGGAAAGAAAACAAGATGTTGAGAAGAAACGGGGCTGCTTGCAACAGCAGTAAGGTGGCAGTGACCATCTTGACTTCCTTCGTGTGTCCGGCACATGATTTGATGATTTGTCAGTCTGGTCTGTCACCTTCCAGGCTGTCTGGGTGTGAGACAGAGCGGTCCTCAGAAAGATTGCGCTTTGGTCATGCTTTACATCGTCCCCTACAGGCCCCCTCTGACCCCGCTGATAGTAAGCGATGGGAAGATAAATGTGTTTTTCATTCATCAATGACCATTAGAGCTCTCCAGTTGACTAAGGCAGTGATTTAACCACTGCGATCCTAAAGGATCAGGGTGATGAGGTATGTTTAAGTAACACTAGTCAGACGCAGGTCCATCGTGGCATTCGGCCAAAGTTTGAGGCTCCTCTGTGTTTCCATAGGCTGTGTGTCAGCAGCCCAGCGTGTGTGAGGTCACAGGGCCACGGCTGAATCAGCAGCTGAACAGAGCGAGCGATGCGGCGAATCCGTGGCGAGCAGCTGCGGGCTGGGTCCCGCTCCGATCGTGCCGCTGAGGCGTACACGGCCGGCATTTAGCGAGCCGCGCTGTCACTGAGAAGCTCCGCAGTGACGTCCACGCGGATATGCTCGTCTGCCCTACTTGACTCGTTCACGATGCCCGGAACGCCGCCAGCTGCATTATTTGATACGCTTGGCGAAAGCGGAAAGAGGGAGCAGATGCTGCGTGTCTGAAAGCGGTTAGAATAATAGCACCCTGGCAGCCCCATGCGCAGCGGTCTTTTGGAGCGCCTCGTGAAGGACAGTGCCGGCTGCCCGCTAAGCTCACATCCCAATCTGGAAGTTTCTCTGCCGTGTGATTAACTGCGAGCCTCGTCTACCAGCTCCCTGATTTTCCACACCTCGTCCCCACAGATTGGGAGCCCAGACGTTTGCCATACCATCCTTTCAGCCCGATGTGCCGTCTGTGACCATTTAATTGGATCCAGGCCCTGGCCGCAAGACACGCCGCGATCTGGGAAACAAAAATGCTTACGGGGCAGTTAAAGCGCATTACAGGCTGCGTTACTGTCTGCCTGCTCCGGGGAGCAGAGATCCTGACCCTCAGCGCAGGCTGCGTGCGGCAGGATGCTTTGGTGTGCTTTAAATATGTCCTGCCAGGTGCTAAGCTGGGGCCGCTTCTGGGCTCGGCTCTGAGTGAACCGTGCGAGTCTGTTTCCAGTGAGAGGAGGTCGCTCCTGTGGAACGATGAACGTTCGAATCGCATTCGTGTCACAGAAACTCCGCCCCTCGGACCAGCACTGCGGCCTAGTTCTGTTACTTCAACTGTATTTTCTGTCCAATTAGCATCACAGTTCATGTTTAGACGTGACTTTTAACATAAAAGGCTGGTGGAAGAACAGTCAAGGTGCCTTT
>JAODKF010000009.1:4308955-4319229 GCA_026779585.1 Mormyrus proboscirostris
TGGATGGATGGATGGATGGATGGATGGATGGATGGATGGATAGATAGATAGATAGATAGATAGATAGATAGATAGATCTATCTATCTATCTAGATATATTGGGTAATTCTGTGAACACGGTGTTTGGGATAGAATGGGGTGCACAGAAACTTCCGGACCTAGATCTGCGTGGCTGGAAGGTGGGGCCACCCTGTCACTAAGGATACTGAGAGAGAACCCATTAACATGCTCTGTGTGGTTTAATACCCATCCCAGTACAACCAGCTGGGGAATTCTAAAGTCCCATGGAAAGCTGTCTGAAAATGTGGCTGCCTGTGATCAAACTCACTCCAGTTCTCTGTCTGTATGACTTTACATCTGACAGACCCTTCATGAATAAGTGTTCTTGGGGGGCATGTTTCGCTTGCTTTGCTGGTATCGACATGATGCCCATCCTGAAGATTCTGTGTTGTGGCCAGCAGAGGGCAGCAAGTGACATAATGACGGCTCAGTCCCAAGGGAGTCCCAGCGGTAATATGTTTGAAGGTGTGTTATTCTGTAAAAATACCGAAACTGGCCTGAAGGTCACCCAGAAGTGATGAAGGGTAACCTGGAGACGGTAAAGGACGGCAGGCACCACAGTGCTTCCATTACCACTGGCTGCGGGTAATTACCAGGTTGGCAGGTAATTACCAGGTGAAAAATCACCGGTCATCACTTATCTCTGAGACAGCCTCACCCAGACGATATATAGTTCAGGAGATAAAGACACGTATAACAGAATCAGGAAGCTGTTTGTGTGCCAGTCAGACACTGTAGCTATGTGCTGTGGTCATCCCTTGCGTCCTTTAGAGGAGAAGAAACAGCAGCCTCACACTGGATAAGAACTTCAGCACATGATGCTATAAATAAGGCCTCAATTAAATTGTAATTGTTTCTAAAAATTCTTTGACAACATTTGGCATCACTCATTTTCTCCAAAGCATTGCAGCTCTCTCCCATTTTTCTCCTGGCTAAATAGTGCCATCTACTGACCAGGCCTGTCTTTCTACGCTCACAGGGGGACATCGGTGGTGAGAGGGTGCTGCAGAAGCGGTGGACGACTTTCCTGAAGGCCCAGCTGCTCTGCGCTCTGAATGACGACGGTTTCCCCTTTAACATCATCCGGGACGTGTTCGTATTGAAGCCCAACAGGAAGGAGGACTGGAAGGAGACCCGGTTCTACGGAGTGTTCACATCGCAGTGGTGAGCTGCACCCTGCCCTGTGCATGCATGCCTGTGTGCCTCTGCGCTCTTCTGTGTCTCTACAGCCCGCTTTCCTGCTCTGTGCTCCCAGGTACCGAGGTGCTTCGGGAAGCTCAGCTGTGTGCTCCTTCACCATGGACCAGGTGCAGGCCGCCTTCAGGGGTCGCTACCGTGAGGTGAACCGCGAGACACAACAGTGGTACTCCTACAACCATGCTGTGCCTGAGCCACGGCCTGGAGCGGTGAGCGCCAGCTGCTCCTGTCCTGCTCCCCTTTCATCCTTTTGCTCCTACTTGCATCCCCCTGCCCTTGTTCTGTCCCCATCCTGTCCCCGCATCCCTGTCCCATCCCAGTCACTTCCCCGTGCCCTTGTTCTGTCCCCATTGTGTCCCCGCATCCCTGTCCCATCCCCGTCACTTTCCCGAGCCCCTGTTCTGTCCCCATTGTTTCCCCACATCCCTGTCCCATCCCTGTCACTTCCCCGAGCCCCTGTTCTGTCCCCATTGTGTCCCCGCATCCCTGTCCCATCCCCGTCACTTTCCCGAGCCCCTGTTCTGTCCCCATTGTTTCCCCACATCCCTGTCCCATCCCTGTCACTTCCCCGTGCTCCCGTCTTGTGCTCGTCATACCTCCATCCTGTCCCCCATTTTATCTCCATGCTCCCAGTTGTGTCCCAGTTCTCCCATCCTGTCCCCCGTCACATCCATATGACCCCTTCCTGTCCCCTATCCTGTCCCCTGTCATGTCCCTGTCCCCACCATACTCTGGGGCCTCACTGTGCACTTGCTGTTCCCCCTCTCAGTGTATCACCAATGCAGTACGAGCCATGAACATCTCCTCCTCACTGCAAATGCCAGACAAGGTGCTGAACTTTGTAAAGGACCACTTTCTGATGGACAGTGCGGTGCGCAGTGCCCCCCTGCTGCTGAAACGCAGCGTGACGTACACCCAGATCGCCGTGCACCGTGTGCGCGCCCTCAGAGGGATCTACGACATCCTCTTTGTCGGCACAGGTACGTGACCCCGCCCACGGGTGACTCTCCCAGTCTATGCGACGGACAGTCATGTGACCTACGCTCTCTTTTGGCAGATGATGGAAAGCTGCACAAAGCTATCAACACGAACGGCAAGATGCACATCATCGAGGAGCTGGTGCTCTTCTCTGAACCTCAGCCGGTCACACACATAGAACTGGACTCTGTCAAAGTACGTGGTCAGGCCAAGCCCTGGGCGGGCGTGAGAGGCAGGTTCCAGTTGCTGTTTTTTTTTTACCTCACTAGATGGTGCTCTTGGCATGCGCTGAGCCCTTTTTTGAGCAGACAGCACCATCTAGTGGAGTCAAAAAATACATCAAATGGTTCATAAGTATCATTTTGCCCATCACTATTTCCTGCATTTTATTGACCCCACTAGATGGTGCTCTTGGTTTGCTTTGGGGAATGAATTGAGCCCTTTTTTTAATAAAGAGCACCATCTAGTGGTGTAAGAAAAGACAGTATTTGGCCATCACTAGAATGCAGGCCCTGTTCTTCATGGTTCTCCGTGGTTCCCGCCATCCTTGTAGGGCCTGCTCTACGTGTCCTCCTACTCGGGGATTCTGGAGCTTCCTGTGGCTAACTGCAGTAACTACCAGAGCTGCGGCGACTGTGTCCTGTCGCGGGACCCTTACTGTGCCTGGACGGGGAGGGAGTGTGCAGACATCAGGGGGGCCCCTCCCGACAGGTGAGCCGCGTCTCTGCACTGCGCCCCCATGTGTTATTGGAGCATCAGGTACAGTTTGTGACACTGTGTTGCTACAAAGGAGGAAGCAGAGAAGCTGCCAGCATACATGGGATGTTTTACTGTTTTTGGCCTCTGGGGGGGGGGG
This sequence comes from Mormyrus proboscirostris, assembly GCA_026779585.1. NCBI lineage: Eukaryota > Metazoa > Chordata > Actinopteri > Osteoglossiformes > Mormyridae > Mormyrus > Mormyrus proboscirostris. Next base: position 4,312,047 of record JAODKF010000009.1, read on the forward strand.
GGGTTTGTGGGTTCACTGAAAATGCCTACCTTGGACGTGCTGATCTGTCCCTTGTCCTTCAGCCATTGGCAGCAGGACGTGGAGGCTGCAGACATGACCGCCACCTGCAAGAGGTCCCCGCTCAGTCACCACCCTGGCAGAAAGGCCACCCTGCGTAAGTGTCCCTCTGACAGATTGTCCTCTGTGCCGTGAGACACACAGAACCGGCCCGTTGGGGTTTCAGAGGGTTTCAAGCGACTGCACCGCTCTGCTCCATCTCAGCATCTATTAGCTTATCCTCGATGATCCTAATCTAGAGTTCTGTCACACAGTGACATTTCAAAACAATATATCTCTCCTACGAGTCATTTTTTACTGACTTTTATTTTAAAAATGTGGATTTATGCGTGTCACCTTGCTGCATGTCAGAATTTCTTTGGCTTTCTGTACAGCGGGGATACTGGGACCAGGTGTATATTGGTACCATCCATCTGAAGGATCTGTAGTCTCACATACTTGTGGTTTCAATGAATTTAAGCTCTAGGGAGCAGGTGTCCATTATACCTGGCTTGGGAATTAGCCGAGTTGCGTGGTATTTTTATACAGCTCCATTAGGATGTTTGCCCATGTGACAGAAATGACACATTGTTCCTTATTGTCTGTTATGGCAGACGTGTCTGTGTGCCAGGAGGTCGTCATTCCGGCCAACAGCTTCCGGGTGCTGCCGTGTGACGTGCGCTCCAACCTGGCTGAAAGGCGGTGGGAATATAGCGAGGGCGCCCGGCACTCTGTGTACGCCAGCCCCGACGGGGGTCTGCTGGTGGTGGCCCAGGCCGACACCGAGGAGAACTACGCCTGCTGGTCTGTGGAGGAGGGTTTCCAGCAGCTGCTGGCCAACTACTGCGTGCGGGCCGAGGCCTGGCAGGAAACCACCACCCTGATGGGTCACACCCGGACCACCCAGGTCCACAGGGACACTATCGTCCTTCCTGGAGAGGCGCGGTTCCCGTCCGTCAGCACCAAGACCTACTGGAATGAGCTGATCATTGTCTGCACTCTGCTGGCCTTCTCGTTGTTGGTCTTCTCCTTGTTGGTGGTCTACAGGAATCGCGGCCACATGAAGTCCATGCTGAAGGAGAGCGAGTGCCCCAACATACAGCAGATGAAGCCCAGGATAGTGAGTAAGCCAGTGGAGAGTTTGCCCCTCAATGGCAACCCCCTACCTGCCTCCTCCTCCGATCACAAGGGCTACCAGACCCTCAACGACAACTACTTCTGCAGCACGCCAACACTGGACTCCTCCCCTGATAACAGCAAGAGCTTCTCCGAGTCGGATAGGCGGCCGCTGAACTTCAAGGAGAGTCACGTGGAGATCTCACCCACCTGCCCACGTCCACGCATACGACTGGGCTCAGAGATCAAGGATTCGATTGTGTGAGGACCCAGTTAAGGTGGTGCCCGTATGAGATGTCCAACTCAAGTGAAGCGATCAATGGAACACGTGCTCTCCAAACGGAAACGTCGAGTCAAGAAGGAAAAACGACACGATCCTCAGCGGCATCACCGGGGACGTTTCTGCTGTCTGACTTTGTCCCTGTTGAAGTCCACCCTCGTCCTGTGCTTAGGTACCTTCCTGATTGCACAGTCACTGCCTTCTTGCCTGCACATCCCCGAGAGCAATTCCCCCGACCGTCACACTTTGCCTTCGGTGTTGTAATGTCAAACGTGATGAACATCTCTCCACTCTCACCCGGAGATCTGTGAGGCTTTGTTGACATTGTCAGGCAGATGTCATAGCCACACGGTATCTCCACCCTGCACCATGTGAACCCATGGCCAATACGGTGCAGGAATCACCAGAGTGGATGAGACACCACCAGCACTTCTTGGATAAGGAGAACGGTTCTGTCTGTGCCAATAAGGCATCACCTCGCTGCTGTCTGACCAGAGAGGGACGTTTATCTGGGATATCTGGCATGCTTGCTTTTTATTGTTTTTCTTACTGGAGCATTCATAGCGAGTCAGCGGCCGCGTATTTCTCTTCTTTTCCACGGTTTGCTCTCCCGTCCCGTGACGAGCTTTACAGCATCTCCGGCTGCGAACTCTCTTGCTTTTCATGGTCTTCATCAAAACGACATCTTTTGGTTTCTCTTTAAACAGTGTTTTCCTGTTTCCGTTTTTTAGTTTAAATCCCCCTAACCTCAAACACCAGGTCCCCGTGACATGTGGACTTCCAGCCCTCCTACCCGCAGTAAACATTTCACTTCATAGCTTTGAAGAGGAGGTGGGGATACAGGGCATGGATTTGGGAATGTCCGTGGAATCTACGGAATCTAGAGGAGAACTGGGCCAGTTAAACCTTATAGCACAAATTCACTATGCAAGCCGACGGCGGAGGAGAGATGAGAAGGAAGCCATGTTTCCTCATGAACTGAAGGTCTGCAGTGAGTTCCATCACACGTTGAGGCACGGCAAACACGATTTAGTGTGCGAGTCTGAGCCGTTCCACGGACTGAGAGGGCTGGCCTGGGCTTGTGGAGACCACAGTGGGTCATCACCACGGGGAATAGACAGCCCCATGCAGCGTGCAGAAGCTGACGATACCCCAGGGCTTTCATTTTTGTGCGACGCTGTTGACCAAAAGCATCAGACCTCGTGCCAGAAGCACCTCCCTTTTCTGCTGCTTTCCTCACTGCTCACCCCATCCTGCGTCACAAAGCCTGTGTCACTTCCTCTCTGTCCTCGGACCCGGCGCCGGCACCGTGCCCAGCCAGTGGCCCGTCTTTGTGGAGCAGTTAAGGGTCCGCATTCACCGGGCAGCTGTGTGACGGGAGCCGGGCTCTCTCACTGCTCCGCCTTCCTTCCCTTGGAGCGGCTTGACACGGACAAGTCGTCCACAATTAAAATCCACTTCCTGCACCTTCCTGAAGACGAAATGCATCAAATGGCATCAACACGACACACACTGCCTCATTTCCTGAAGGAACAACGAGGAAATGACCAGACATTTAGCGGAGTGGTTTAAAAGCGGAATGTGTCGGGGGTACTGATAGATATTCCAAAGCCAACCTTCAAATAAAATGATGTTCTGTCTTATTTAATTCTGTTCTGTGGTTAGATAATTGTAAGAGGGAGCTGATTTGACAAAGTGGCAGACAGACTGCTTCTGATTGGTCTAGTGTATGTAAATGTATGTTTGTGCTGTATTTGAGGGACTTTGTGCAAGATGTATTGTTGTAGAAAAATTAGACGCTGATCATTAAGGTGTTGCCTCCAGGGGGCAAAGAGCCGTACATTCTTATGCGCTGTACTGCATTGCATTTCCTGCGACAGAAACGATATCCTTCACAGTACAGAGGAATCCCATGTCCATTGGCGAGTGACACTGGTATATGCGACTATGGAGGCCAGATAAAACAGTAGCGTTGTTAACATAAAGCACAGTTATTCAGACTGTTTATTGTGCACCAACCATTCCACTGGGTAGAAAACCACTGCCTCTGATCTTCTGGTGTCCTGAAATTCACAAAGGCAGAGCACGTCTGGCTAACATGAGCCATTACTATTGAAATTTGAAATGCCAGTTTTCTTATTTTCCCTCAGTAAAAGCCTATGATCTGATGATTATAAGAGGCCACACACTGATTGGTCGGCAATAAGACTTTGACACTTTGGTGACCTGACATTGATCTTATGAACTTTTCTCCTAGGGAACGCAGATACTGTGTTTCAATGGGAGTAGGAACCATTTGTAAACTAAAACCCATCTAGTAAATTTTGTGGTGTTCCGATATGTGGAGAATTTTTGCATGATATTTGGTTTTGGGACACACTTGTACGCAATGATTCTCTCTTAAAAGGATTTCCTCATTGGGGATACCCTGGGTGACGCGTGGGGGTTTGCTTCAGTAACCGTTATTTGCAGCTGTGTTTCATTTTTATTGAAATCGCCTTTTTTTATTTGAATCTTTGTTATATTTCAATGGCCTTGTTTTTGCACAGTACTGTATAAGCCTTAGCAGTGACTTCTCTCCACCAGTGTCTCCTACTGCCTTTGTCACACATCTGTGCTGTATTTCTGCCGTCGTTACCCCTCAGTCAACCTGCTGATACAGAAACCTCACCCACACCAATAACTGGGCATGCTTACAGACCAACAAACCATAACAGGCGCGGATCATCTCCTTCTTGCGAGTTTAGCCAGTGGCCTCGAACTATTAGTAACATTTAGTTATGCACTTAATTGTTGACCTTTTGCCCTGTTATTTTCACGCTGTTTCACCCCTTGTGCGATGGTTCACTGTCTGTCCAACCGTACTGCGCATAAACAAATTCGAGTTCGTTATCAGTTAATCTGCTACACTGCCAGATATCAACCAGGAAAAGAAAACTCCATTTTTGTGGTACATTAGATACAGATTTAGATGTTTTGCCTGAAAGTTGGTGTATTGCTGTTTGGATTTTTTAATGTAGGTGAGTTCTAAATAAACACAGAACAAACAAGACAACAAAAGTGTAGCGAAATGTTCAAAAGGAGACAATATTTATTACCTTCATGAGGAAAAGGACAATGTGTCACTGCTTTATGACCTCGCAGTGTAGTGAATCATATTTGTAGTAGTTCTGCTTTTTACAGGGTTGGTGGTCTGTTATAACATCACACTGCAGACAGTAAGCACAGCTACGGGATCTCAGGTGCATGGAGTCTGGTCCTGAAGAGCCTCCAACTGGCTGTGACTCCAGCACAGAGAGTCACTGTCCGGTATCTGCTCTCATTTGCATGTAAAGGGGTTCTGTTAGGGAACTCGCTGTAGTACAAAACTTGTGGTGAATCGTTATCTGTTGTAAGGCACCCCTGACCTCGGTGTTGTTTGTATCATTCTGTATATAAAAAGCACTTTATTTTGATTTTTAAGTGAAAGAAATAAATGCATCCATGTTTTGAATAGCACCCTGGACGAGTTTTTCCTGCTAGACGGAGCCTAGTTTGCCGTCACTTAAAGCTGGATGAATTTCTGCCGTGCTTCTAGTTCATAATGGCACATTATACTTTTTTCCGGGGGGGAGGGGCAGGATCTGACAGCTGGTGTGAAATCTGATTTGCAACAAATAAGCCAGGCCATGAAGAGGTGCTTGGGGATTAAACATTTTGGAAGTCTAACTGGATCCTTCACCAAATATTACCGAACATCGCAAGCAGATATTTTGAAAAAACCGGAGGCGCGTGCTTCATTTTCATTATCAGGTAATCGGTGAATCGCTTTCCCAAGTGCCCTTGGAACATAATAAATTTACAAACAAGAGGAGGCCATTCGGCCCATCAAGCTTGTTCGGGGAGAAAGAATGGGCTAAGTAGATAATTTTATTTGGGTTTTGTAGTTGAGCCAAACTGAGGGTTCCGGCTTGAATCTCAGTTGAGTCCCAACTGGAAGCCTGCAGGTATGAGTCATGGAATAGTGACAAAAGCCTCAGGGGACCTGTCTGGGGACTGAAGAGCAGCAGGCAAAATAACCGCCTCAGAAATGCCTGGGTGTTGTCAAAGACGTGAACAGCCAGAAAGAGGATCAAGTGCTCCATGATTTCTGGAGCATCTTCATTAGCAAAAAGGCCACATATGCTGTCAATGAGCTTCATCTATTTCCTAAGCACCTGTAATGGCAGCCAATGAGACGTCTGACTGGCTTGTGGAATGCTCTCACATGATTTGGAGAAGTGCTTTCTTGTAGCTTCTGCGGCTGTAGCGAAGATGTCCTCCTTGACATCTTACTTGGCTGTGTGGAACTGGTTAGTACAGGGTACTAACCAGTTTCACTTCTTTAAAAAATGGACCTGAAACCATGTTTCACTGGTAGCCATTTTGGAAAAGTGCTGCCGTGGGCAACGTACTGAAAGTTCATGATTGCTCAATAAGTAATTTTTTTGGAATTCTTTTGACTATACTGTAAGTACCAAATTATTTGCTTTCATCACAAAATGCACAATTGTTATGGAATTTTAAGCTAAGCTAAGAGATTCTAAAATACTATTGAAAATGAAACTAAGGATGTCTTTGGTCATCACTACTAAATATGGCACCTTGATAAGCGAAGGTAGGTCCATGGTCATTTTGAAAGTTGCAAGAAGTGTGTGCTATCTGTGTGAGAGTGGCAGCATTATATGTACTGCCGTTCATTTACCAGAGGCTGTGCCATTACGCAGGTAAAACCGTAAAGCTATCTATCTGTCAGACATACTGAACAGCACCCACAGTGACCAAGGATTAAATTTCACATGTATACTGATTGCCCAGCTAATGTTACAGTTGTCCGTAAAACACCATACTTCAAGCACATTGGACTGCATTTATATAGCACTTGAGGGATTTCCCTAGTTGATTTGTAGTTATTTAATTATGTTCAATTAGTTCATATATTTTTCTGTCCTTGCTACTCGCTCATCATGTTCTTTGCCTATCTCATACAACGTACTCACACCAAGGCCATCTGACCCCCTATAGCTCCAGGAGTCTGTATGAAGACCATAGATAAAGGGCCTGCTTACCTCAGTGGGCCAGAGACAGACACAGAACCGGCCATGTGAAACATCTTTCTGTAACATCTTCATTCTGTAAACTGCTTAAGCTTAAGGAACCTGCCTCATCATTCAACTAAAAGAACCAGAGGTTCCATTGAAGAAATCTATCACACTTTTCTACTCCTACAAGTACTCAAAGCACTTTACAATTTATGCCTCACATTCACCCATCCACATTCCATGGGTGGAGGCTGCCATGCATCTATGGTTCGTAGATACTGCTCAAAAGCAGACAGGGAATGAGACGAGGGCTTACCACTCCTACTCTTTGTTGTGTGAAAAATGATAAGAATCTTTGGTTTATCCTCACTCATGTGAGGATATTTTTCTGTTTGTCTCAGAACCAAAAGTAAAAGTTTTACACAGATTCAGTACAGAATTGCCATTTTCAGCTCCATTGTCACTAACTTTGGTCAGCTGGCTGGTATGTGATTTTCAATTCGAGCCAAGTCTGCACTCGTATTGACATATTTGTTTTGTCGGCGCGGGACAGGGAGACACACGCCACCAACAAATATATTTTAAATGGGGATCTTTATTATCTGCAAGACCACTAAGAGGGTCTACTTGGTTTCCTTCACAACGTATAACAAAATAAAATACAGAAAAGGGACAGAAATAACATACATAA
>JAODKF010000009.1:4320966-4339412 GCA_026779585.1 Mormyrus proboscirostris
CCCCCCCCCCCCCCCCCCCCCCCCCACTACGAATAATTGTACCTATGTCTCACAAGTAACTAAGGACTGGGGAGGTTCCCTTACAATTTTCACTTTTTATGAACCGCTTATGGCAAAAACTTACAATCACAATTATTCTGGTGAATACTGAGATCCATTATTAAGCTGATTACTCATTGACTTTGCAAACGGTCATGCGTTTTCATTGAACTTTTTAAAAAACTATCTGTGGATTTCCTTTATAATTCAACTGAGAAACGAATAAAAATGGGCTGGAATGGGGTGCTCAGGATTCACATCAAGATAAACCAGGATCATCACCGCGAAACAAAATGCGGCACGATTGTTTCATCTTGATTTATTTTGTATTGATGATCGTTGGAAGCCAAAATCACAATTGAAATATGATTATTTGCCCAGTGCTGCCGCCTGTTACCGCTCGCAGATCGCAGACCCTGGGCAGAGATCCCCTGTTTCGAAGGAGCGGTATCTATAAAGACCCTGAAGGAGCAGCACCCTCAGCTTCCGGCCTCTTTCCCGCTGCAGGAACGCCACCGGCTGGATTCGGTGTCCGCTACACAGCGCCAGAACGAATGCGAGATCACGGAGCTCCAGGCTGCTCTGAAGAGGCTGAGCAAGGTGTCGCTGTGGCCAGAACCACTTCCTCGTAGGACGGAGCTTCAGCCTCCACATCACAGCTAGACTTTACCATCCGGAGTGAAGGGATCTAACCTTCTGATGACAGCTTGTCATAAGCAGCATGATCAGTATTTGTGCACGTTTTACCATTTGAGACTAAAGCGTTGTGACACTTAATGAAAATTATGTTTTTAATGTCGGTTAAGTTCTTCGTCCAGGTCATGCAGTATGTCTCTGCTTCAGGCACACGATATATTTTAGTACCTTAATCCTGAGCTTCCTAAACCTAAAAACCTTGCCTGACTACGTCTAGAATGTTGCAGTTGCTTGTTTGTTACAGTGTGCGCTACCTGTGGTATAACTCTAGTAGGTTCCTTTGGGATGACTGGTAACCTTCACTGTAGGAAAAGGAGCAGTTGCATAATGCCCTGATCAGAGCACAAGTGAATATTTCCAACATGCAAGTGGAGCTGGATATGCTGAAGATGGAAAACATAGACCAGCAGCTTCAGCATGAAAGGTGAGGGACTACCAGGATGCACGTGAGAGTGAGTAGCTCCTCTGTGACACTGACTGCTGGCTGCTCTTGTCCCTTCAAAGGGAGAAAAATGAGCTACAAAAGATGCTGATCGAGTATCAGTCCTACTGCAGCCACACCAAACTTGTCCAGTAAGTGAGCAGTCCATGTTCAGTATATGGGGGGAGCGGTTTTTAGCTAGTGAAAGTGGAGAGTTCTTATTCTGAGTGGACTGGCCAAAGTTGGTGAGCCCCTCTACTAAGACCTCATTGGGTGAAGGTGTATGTGATGGAATCTCTTGTCATGGGTAGATCTTGGATTTTGTGGGATTTTGTTTGAGCGCATTAAACTGGATTGGGGAATTAACCTCACATGTGAATGGTCTTAAGCATTCAGGTTTTTAGCTGAGTAATCTGATCACTTTGAAATTGTGACCCTGAATACAAGACTCTTAAAAAAAATTTCTCTTCCACCCTCAAGGCAAATTAAGAGAAATCTGCATGAAAGCAATGATCTGTTCCAGTCCATCTTGGAGAGGACTGCAGAGTCCCGCAGTAGCAGGGTACGATCTGGATGTTCTCAATGAGATCAACTATTCCGTGATTAGATGCTCATCTGTTTCTATCTATAGGTCCCATCAAAGGATGAACACATTTTGAGAAAACTGAAGCCATCTGTACAGCCCAGCAGCAGGTAGAGATGTGAAAGTTTTCATCCATGTTTTGAAACAGATGTGTAACGATGCACACGGTTCATGATTTGGTACAAACCATGGTTCTGAGTTCAACGTTCAGTGGAATCTGGGTATAGCAGGGAAAACGCAATTCTCCATATGTATAGAACAACCTGGAAAAAATGAATAAGCATCTATATATTGTAAACATAAATACTTTTTAAAATAAATTAACTGAAAATGTAACAATGCATAATGAACTAAACCCAATCTAAGTTTTGTGCTACTGAGTGTAATCTACAGCGATAAACACCCCTATAGCCATACTAATTTTAGCCTGGTCTGACTTTCTGGAGAATCTAACTTGCAGAGGCAGTTTCTGGCTGGCACACACTCAGAAAATCGGCTCAGATGCGTTAGCCTGTTGGATGTGTTTCCTGCAACATAGCTGAGAGTCTTATCAGCCATTCTCTCTGATGCTGGTGTATTTTACTTCATTTTATTCATTTATAAAATGTTCCCAAACAGCCGAGTTATTCACCGACTATTACCAGCCTTAGTCATAACCTACTCAAAGTCACAATTAGCATAATGTTTGTGAATTTAGATTCTGCCCATGTCAATAAATGAATGCGCTTGTTTCATTGTAGGTACTGAACAGAAAATGATGTACTGAACGTTACACTTATTTGTGTACCATTGCTGCTCTATTTTGAAGCAATTAATAGTAAGACTAAAGTAAGATGATCCCTGAGAGATCTTTCCTGTGTTGTTAGCTGGGCTGATCAATACCTGGACAGTGGACTGTCTCTGTGGAGAGATGAAGAGGGCAGTTCAAGCACAGAGTTTGACTGTGAGGACCACCAGGAGAATCTGGATTCTCCTAGCTCTGATGCTAGCGTAAGGTTTGCTGTAATTTAGATTTGATTTTACTGTTTTTACCTTCTATGAGCTTGGGCAGTAGATGTTAACTTGCTGTTTCAGATTCCTTACCCAAACCCCAATGGGATGGACTCTGTTGCTCCCAGCAGACGTCAGTCTGTCTCATCCACCCGTAGACGTCTCTCAGCCTTTCCTAGCCAGGTAAAACAAAAACATAAAGCCATTACACAGACATACTGGGCAGGTAATGTTGTCTTTGAACAGCAATTCATTTAACTGCTCTGATCACTGTAGTCTCGAGTCTCTACATTCTTAACATTGAATAGCAATGAGATGAATGTGGCTTTGAGACTCCTGGTCAGATAGACTCACTGTTTGCAGTCAATTGCTGCCTCACTGACTCCAATACGAACAAACAGGAAATACTTTACACCTGTCTCATTTTCTGACTACAGCAGGACACAGCAGATGTTAAAGAGACTCCACCTGTCTACAGATTAGTTCTAGCTGGAGATGCAGGAACAGGAAAATCCAGCTTTTTGCTTCGACTCAGCACAAATGAATTCAGAGGAGACATTCGAACCACTTTGGGTGAGTTGGAAACTATAGCATGGTTCAGGCAAATTGTTGATGTCCAATTTAAAACGTAACACTTTCTAAAACCAAGATCTTACCACTTTTCTTATGGATGACCTTACTGATTCAGGAGTGGACATGCATATCAAGAAGATGTTGGTAGATGGAGAGGAAACAACACTCCAGATCTGGGACACAGCAGGTCAAGAGCGGTATGGTCACCAAGGACAAGCCTGAATTTTGTCAGCCACAGAACATGTTTGGGGTCCCACTGTGTATTTCAATGAAGTAATGGCAGTTTCTTGCCCCAGCAGCTTTCGCAGTATCACTCGGTCATATTTCCGCAAAGCCCACGGTGTGTTCCTGTTGTATGATGTCACATCAGAGAGTAGTTTCCTCAGCATCAGAGAGTGGATGGACCAGATCCAGGTACTAACATGGTGTGTGTACAGGTTTCCATTATGGAGAAAACATTTGTATTGGTAGACAAAGTCACTTCACATGTGGATGGGAAACCTTTTTAACAATTGTGGAATGAGAGTAATATATAAATAAAATACTATATAGTAGTAAAATCCCTTGATTACCCTGCTTTCAGCAGTGGGCCTGCAATAGTGGTCCTCCGTAGACATTATCTTAAAGCTCAAATTGGTGGCGTTACTTGCTACCTCTTGAAGTTGACCTTTTGAAAAGTGTCGGATGTTAATTAGCATGATAATTTTGGCGTGTGAGGGTTCAGCTGACCCCAGAGGGATCCAGCCGATGCTGTCGTTCATTCGTGTTTTACCAGGAATCCGCAGATAAGTCGGTGTCAATGTGTGTCGTCGGAAATAAGGTCGACCTCCGGTCCGAGCATCCTGAGGGAGGCTGCGTTAGCACCGGAAACGGGGAGAAGCTGGCTATGGTGAGGAGAATCCGTTTTCCCATCCAAAGATTGACCCGGAAGCATCTTCATTTGTCTCTGTTGGTTACAGGAGTACAGCGCTTTGTTCTGCGAGACCAGTGCCAAAGATGGAATCAACATCGTCGAGGCTGTCCTTCACCTCGCAAGGTAAAGCCTGTTACCAACACGCACGAGGTTTCCCAGTTGATTCTCTTGCTTGACCAGTTTGGACTGACCAGCCCGTTCTCGCCGTGTTCAGAGAAGTAAAAAAGAGAGTGGTGTTGAAAGAGCCTCAGGAGCCACAGGTGAAGCTAAGTCTAGAAGATGAGGATGAGAAAGAAGCGGCAAAGACTGGCGCCCGACGCTGCTGCCGGATGTAGCCTTTGTGGAATTCCCCAGCAGACAGCAGGGACACGAACGCACATCTTGGCGGGTTTATCCAGTTAAACAGCCCAGTCTGCCATGTTGGTCGTCTTTTCATTTTCTTGCAAAATTTTATTCTTTAGCGAGTCATTTTAATGTCTTCTAAACTAAATTTTAAATAAAGGCTTAAGTGTCTTACATTTTCTCTTAAACTGATAGATTAAAAACAAGATTTATATTTTGTGATCTATGCTATGAATGAAGCGATTCATTGATCATGTGATTTTGTATCCATTAACTGGATAAGTTTTAATATAAAATCCACTTACCTTTTTTTTCCAATCTAAGACTTGGATCAGCTCTTGGTACAGACTGCATTCTTGGTTTATGTAAATCCTCCTTGGTCTTTTGTGGAAACAAAACCCTCCCACTGTCTTGGAGCACATGGGTGTTCTTAGGTTACCATATGAAATCCGAAGAAGTCATCAGTCTAATTTCTGTGGTATTTTTTTTAAACTGAGCCACACACTTAATGAGTTAAATTACTCCACTGGCTGTAATATAAACAGAGTCAGTGTCATTCCAGATTGACCGTCACTATCAAGTGCGATCTAGCCTTTAACACTCCTATACTGTTGTAAGATCACTACCCAAACAATCCAGTTTTTTCTCCATGTTTTCCTTAAATACCATCAAGCGCAGTTTGTGCGAGTAGCAAACTTCAGCTTTTCTAATACGGTTCGAGAACAATGAGAGCCACACGTAACAACACTGTCCACAGAGACTGCATGCATCAGAAATAAGGTTTAATTCTGGATAAAGAACAATGCGACTTGGTAGGAACTAGAAAGCTACATTTATGTATCAAGTCTGGGGTGCACAAAATACAGGATAAAAAAATACAAGATTTATGTAGATCCAAACTTGGACGGTCCTGTGTCTGCTTTATACATGAAGTGCTGCTCAGAGGAAAACCTGTGCATAATCTGAGAAGGCAGCAAACAGAAGCATTCCAGAGCGGGCGGCCACACGGTCCACCACGTTAGAGATTACGAGAATGCAAGTGTATCTATGATTTGGAACCTAATCAGAAAGAAAGATCCATCCTCATAAACGTGGAGTAGCGTCTCACGCTGAGGGAATCCTGAGCCACCGGATTCCTTATTTGGCTTTAGTATCTTGCTTCTCATTGGCTTTCTTCTGCTTCTGCTGCATTATCTCCGCATCTCTGTGGAGTAGGAGCAGCAGACAGGTTTCTTAAAGGCTTCAATCACCATCTGCTTAACAAGCCATAACATCAAGAGTCACATGTGCGCAGAGAACATGTACATCCTGACTGAGTTCTGCTGCAGGCTCGACACATACCTTTGTTTCCTTGCAGCAGCAGACAAACCATCTTCATTTCTCTTGCCCTTGGTCATATCGTTCTGCTTCTTGGCATTCTTCTGACGGGCCAGTTCACGCTGGTTTCCCCCTGAAAACCCATGTCCAAGGAACAGTCTTGTGTTTTTTTCAGGTACAGATAAATCTTACATCCGGGGCCATTTTGCAGAAATGGTTCATATTTTGCTTGATTGCTTTTAAGAGGCACCTTCTCAAATATGTAATTTCTGATAAATATTCAACCTATTGCAGAAAACAGCACAGACACTACAACGGGACCAGTTTAGATTACAACTAATTACAACTGTACAATTTAAGATGTGAGAGTTATTGAGTGATATTACAGGGTCAGAGGGCGCATTAACAGCAATGTCCGGAAAAAAGACCCACCATTCAAACAAAACTAACTATTCTTATCACTTACGTAATATTAACGAAGAGGGCCAGGGAATACCACAATTATGTAAATTTGGAGCAAAAGAAGATCAAAACCAAAAACACAGCAGACTACAAGCCTTAATCCACCGGTCACCATGCGCTTAACGCTACAGCGCCGCGCCGACAGCCTTACTGACTGCAGACTATTAATGGTCCGTCTGCCACCTACCTACATTAAACGTGTTTACAACAATAACAATAACAAAGGGATGGGATAGGCCAGGGGAACGCCAGCGACTCACGTAAGCTTACTGCTAACAGGCCAAAATGATGGCACTTAATCCCGTAACCAGCCGACTCGGTTACGCACAATACACCGAAGTTGAAGTACTCAAGTCGATCCACACGGCTGAACTAAACCTGGTTAAAACTGGCTAACCTCGGCTAGTCCAGGCTAACACTGGCTAAATCCGGTTAGCTACAGAGTTCTAAGCTACAGCAGCTCGACTTCCGCAGACCTCGGGGGAAAAGACAACCAAACCACCCAAACATTTACAGCGATTACAGCATTAAAGCAAGCGGATTCTGAGAGACCCACTCGTCATCTTCGCAGTATTGAGAGTTTCCCAGATCCCGAGAAGCAAACCCAGAGAGCCGAACGCCTCCTCTCCACCTTCGCTGTCTTCGTCGTCGTCTTTTTCTTCTTCTAAATTTCAGCGGTGTTCTGAAGACCAACTGCACGGTCACAGCGCCGCCTGGAGTCCTGGAGTATTACAGGCTCCTCCGCGGGCCGAATCATGTGAATCGGCTTCACCTCAACTTCCTACGACAATTTGCGTGCGTCAGAAAAATAATTTCACGTGACAAGTCCAGAGTGCAAGTGAACCTGCGGGACGATACTTTATTATAAGGGACGGGTGGCAACCCTAGCCTGTTTTGCACTCACTCTGACAGGATTCTTGCCTGCTTCTCCAAGTATTTTTTTACTCAAATTTTCTGGTTTCTTCACTCAGTCCATAGACATGCAATTTAAGTGGATTTGTGTCCCTAAATTATCCACAGAGTGTGAGCTTTGTCCAGAACCACCTCCAAAGGTAAGCTGAGATAGGCTGCTCGCTCACGGTGACCCGGCTGGGATATGCTGCACTTTCACGGTGAGCCTGCACTCCCTGAATCGTGATGTGAGTGGTAATCATTACACAATCAGCACTGCTAACACACGGGCAAGTAACACCTGAGGATTGATAAATGACAGCTGATCCTTTGAAACAAACTGACAAAAACAAGAGAAATGCATAAAGGTTTGGACAGATCTAGTTTATTAAGTTGTAGTCAGTGTCAGGCTTCTTTATAAGAGCGTGCCCTTGGATTCCTTAGTCAGATAAGGTTATTAAGGCTCTCCTCCTGTAACAATGGGGGTATGCACGTTCTGCTTTCCCTTCTCCAGGACACACTTGCTTTAAGCTTCGTCCTGCTCCTGATGAGGTGGTGAGCTGTGAGTTAATTTCTCGTTGTCAGTATCACTGATGCCAGCAAACTTCCGATGGCTACTGCCAGGGCACCGAAGAGGAACTTCCAAGGAATTTCCTGTAAACCAAGAAAGACGGAATTTTAAAAACTCGTTGACATGAATCTGGATTTTCACTTCCCCAGAAGTGTGTCTGCATGCTTACTGAAGCATTCTTCTCTGGCGATTTTGAAAACGGTACAATGTTTTCCCTGAGGACCTGCGCGGGTTTCCGTTTCCACGTTTGAGTTTTGTTCTGTCTGGCCCGTCTCTTCACCAGCTTCGACAGCTCCACGTGGATAGCCTAGAGAAAACCACACACTCTACAGACCTGAATATTCTCAAGGACCATACATTATTAACCAGCAACAGGCCTGTAAAGGAAAACTGGGAAAACTCCAGAACACAAATTAATGACATTTTCCATTTCGCCAGCAGGAGGCAGTAAAAGTAGGTAAACTCATGACTTCTTATCAACATAGTAACCATAGTAACTCACGCTTGCTGATCACGCAGACTTAAATAGCACAGCAAACTGTGTATTTTGAGATATCAAGAACCACATTTTGATTACGCAGATGTACAGAGGATGAATGTTTTGCAATGCTGCACTTTTGTTAAAATAGATTAATGCATATAGTGCATTTTGTTTTTAACTGAAATTACATGTGAAATAAAAGTTCCCTGTCAGTTTTTCTATTAACCCACTGTTGATATTTTAATCAGTGTGTTTAAACTCATCACAAATATTTAACAGTCGTTAGGTGGTTAATTGGTAGGGGCGGATTATGTGTTTCAAAGGAAAAAAATCACAGGGGGAAACATCGTTAAATATGTTTCTGAATCTGCTCATAATTCACACACATCAGCTTTCTCTTGGTCAGTAATCAGAATTATTGTAAGTTATATTGTATATTTATTCAAACAGACACAATTCTCAAAAGGACAGAAAAAAACAGTTTGAGTCACACACAGTTGTTTCTGGAATCTGAAATATTTCTCTTATTTTTCATGTACATAGATATCAATATATGTCCTCACTTGGCTGAGACCGAAACAGTTACCGGCTGAAAGGTCAGCAGAGAATTGCAGCAGCGAGGACCATCCGTTTGGGGCTACACATTTAACTCTCTTCCTTGGAGTCCCACCCAAGGTATGTTTTGATGGGATTCTGATTTTCTGTATCATCTTTCCTGTGATTATACAGTTTCCTGGGGCCGTTTGTAACATAAAACATTAATAGACCAAACTGCTTATTTGAATATTTTGTTCTGCTGAATCTCGGACATGGGGAAATGACATTGTAAGAAAATATCATATTTGAATATTTCAGAGCTACCAGACCAGTCATTCTGCTTTTTAAAGTGTTTTTGCATGTGTATGGCGGTATGTTAATTTGGTGTCTCTGTCCGTATGAAACATTTTTAGAAAGATTATTTTATGCTAGATGGCCAAAATCATGGAGGAAGTAATTGAAAAACATCAGGACGCAAAACAGCTCTTTTTGTATCTGCTAGAGGTCAGGTTTTGAAACGGCCATAAACCAGGTAACCTCTTAGGAGGCTGGGGCTGAACCTACCCCAAAGGCCATTTCAAAGCACGTTTACACCTGAGGGGCAGCCTTACAGATGGCAGAGGAGATGGCCTTCCTCAGCACATGGAGCACAGCGTGGATGAATTCACTTCGTCGAAATGGGCTCACTGCCAGCTTAGAGACTACCGACAAGGCAGGCATAGACCAAAGTACATCTGCCACAGACCAGAAAAAAAAATCACAAATAACCACAAAAAAGGGCAGAACAAATTCAGAGAGTCTGGGGTTTGGGTGCAGAGTGCTGCAGGAGAGGCTTTGTGTAAGCTTATAAATGTCACCGAAACAATGACTTAACGACTGCTCTTCCATTACAAAGCACTGTTAGCATAGGTTGGTATCAAAAGGATCTATGTTTTTGGTACTCATTCTTTGGGGGAGGGGCGGGGGTGCACCAGCTGAGCAGAGTAACTCATGGGAGGCTTCCTGTCAGAACATGTCCTGCCATCCATCGGCGGAGGTACAGCTGGGGTGGTGGCTGGGAGTGTAAACATACTGTAAATCTCGCAGTACATTTTCACCAGCAGATGGGGACAGTAGGGTGTTGATGATGTCATCTGCTTGACTACAGGGCCTTAAGAGCAGGGACGGGGGAGGATGTTTGTGAGATGCTCAGAAGACACACCTTGGTGGAAGGCTCCAGCTTCAGGGCCCTTTTCAGCGTTTCCAGAGCCTCGTCGAGCTCCCCTTTGTCCGACAGCAGCTGTGGACAGAGGGCAGTGTCACTCGCAACCAGAGGTGAAAAGTTCCGGTCCAGAAAGAACATATCCAGACCAAAATTTTATTTCAATCAACCAGTTGAGTGAATGTGACTCTTTATGCTCAACTGGTTGGTTAAAAAAAATTTGGTCTGGGTCTGTACTTTTTCCACCTCTGCTCACCATGCGTGTGGGAGCTTTACTATCACAAAAATGTTCTGTGGGCAGAAGGAACACTTATTGCTTCAGAAGGAACAATGATTGGTTATCTCTCTGAAGCAATCAGATTGTGGAGGATGCAGGACCAAGACATCTGATTGGTTGGCCCCGCCTCCTCTAGTTGCTTAGGTCCACTTCCTCTTCAGTCTTAGTTATTTCCCTGAACCAGTCATTTTTCCATCTGCCTTCAGAACATTTTTGTGTAAGTACAACATCCAGCACTTACCACAGTCCAACTTTCCATACTTCAAGAGGCCACATACCTCCAAAAGTTCCCCAGGAATGAGCACGCTACTAACATGTAGAGGTGAAACCTTAACGCCCAAAAACACTAACCTGGTATGAGCTGTCAGGGGAACTTCCACTCAGCCCCATCATACCAGGTTTGTGTCGCTCAGGCATGTTGCAGTTGGACAGGATCTGTCTTCCTTACCTTTCCCATCCTGAAGAGGGCCTTGACATTGAGGGGGTCCAGGGCCAGCACATCCCTACTGGTGCTCAGAGCCTCATCAAGCTGCTCCATCTTCAGCTGCACTGTGGCCAAGTTATTGAGACACTTGATGCGGTATCCCCGTACCTCCTCTGCCATCTCCATCTCCAGTGCACTGTCCCTCTCTGCAAGGAGGATACAGGAGAAGGTCCTGCACATATGGAGGACATGGCGCTTTAAATGATGTTGGGTATGTAAAAAGTTTCAGCTTAGCATGGATTGGATTGACCAGGACGCTGTCTCAATCCACCCACTGGGGGATGGACAGCAGACATCTCTACCCACAGCTGGAGGTTATCCTGGTGGCTGTAGAACTTTCTGACACTTTTTTCACCTGTATAAATCCACTATCCCCATATGTATTATGTCTTATTCACGGCCAAGGAAATGACATCCATCAGGGAGAGGAGGAACTCACAGAATTTTGACAGCCACTTGCTTTGGCAGTGAAAACAGCCAGTATGGTTACCAGAGAGGTGGGACTTTCTGTCGAAATTAAGCCTTGGGCCAACTGTCAGGAAGTAGCCTGAAGCGAAACTGTTGCTTTAAAGGTATGAAGGACTGTCTTCAGCTTCCATAAGTCAATAAGGGTGTGTGGAAATCTGAGGAGCAAGTCTCATTGCACTGTAACGTTGCTGGGAACTAAGACCCAATTTGCATGCTGCCTGGGTTCATGGGCCGTAGCTGAGGATTATGGGCTGCTGCTGTGTAGGATCTCTGGTGTCTCTGGAGGCTGGTGAGCGGGATCCTATATCCTGCCTTTAAAAAATTACAAGCTTTCATCCTAAGCTTTTTCCCACCATTTCTGTTCTCCTGTGTGAGGCAGATGATGGCAGTTGAATATATAGATAAGCTGGTAAATTTTGGGAAATCCTGTGGAGGGTAGGAGGTTCTCTTGTGGGTATTATTGATTTTTACTTGCTGATTTCAGCCCCATATACATCTGGAATGGTTCCCCTCTTGAAGGTTTGCAGATCTGTTGGCCCGCTGCGTCTTCCTTGGGGAGGGACACACGCCCAGGTGTGTTAGCTCATGTGCTGCTAAGCCCTGACAGTCCCTGGAGTCTGGAGTCGACCTTCACTGCGCTCATTTCTGCTGCCTGTCTCGGGCTGGTTTATTCTGCATTTAAAGCAGTTTGTGAGGTCAGGGGACTTCATATCCTGAGATATATCACTGCCACACGTTTACAACAGTAGCTGTGCATTTAGATGGGTTGTTTCATGGGCAGGTCATTGAATTTGATTAAGATTTGTATGGATTATTGCTATAAGGCTCAGCTCAGATATTCTCTTTGTACACAAGATGAGGTGACATTTAGGGAAGCCAAAATGGTCAGTACAGCCACCAGTCTGGCAAACGAGATGCATTCTTGTCAAATCTTCTTGTCAGATTTGTTCTCATACCAACTCACAATACAAATGCCATATGGCCGCATAAGGCCTAATGCTGAGGTTTACCTCTGGATGTGGTGGTCAGGACATCCAGGGCCATGTAGTAGACCCCAGCAGCCATGCTGTAATCCTCCCTCTGAAAGCAGAAGTTGCCTCTCTCCCGTTTCTGGTTGCCAATCCGTATGCGATCCGGGATCGAGAGAGTCAGGGGGTCTGGTTTGTCCCGGAAACCCAGGAGCTGGACCTCGTAAAGCAGAGAGGCCCAGGCTGGAACATCAGGGTCTCTGCAGAGACAGTCATGATGTTTCTATTGAAACAAACTGAAGACATCAGTCCCTGCTTCATCAACATTGTGCTCCACAAGTGTCCCAGAGAAGCTGGACTTTATAAAGAAGCTAAATCTCACATCACTGACACTGTAGAAGTTGTTTAAGTAAACTTGCCTGTGGAGAACATACACACTCTGAATGGAGGTAGGATTCATACCCTTGAAACTCACTGAGCCAACCTACACAAATTCCCAGTTACAAATACACAATTTCAACTGGTTTAACTCTAACAGACATGCATAGGATCACTAATGTTGACTCTTAAAAACTAAGGTGGAGAGAAAGTGATGTCAGCTCAATAAACTAAACATAGAGAATGATAATTTCCTAATGCTGTCCTGGTGAGACCATTACCAGTTGTCCTCGTTCATAGCAGTGCCATGTGGTGCTGCTTCTGGTGACAGATGATTTCAAAGGACCTTCTGCTGTTCGATATAAGGCTTTTTTTTTCTGAGGAAACTCCGGAACGACCCGAGTTTCGTTTATGAAAATTCTCCAGAATGTTTGCCAGATGCCTGTAAACGAGAGCACCCTCACGCTTAACAGAGTCTGCTGTACATTGTGGTCACTTTATTGGGGTGGGAGCCTCAGCAGACGGCTCAGCCCGTCTGGGACGGTGCCGTTTCCACTTTCGCCACAGATGCTTTCAATCCTGGCTGAGCATGGTCCCCACCACCTGCCAGAAGAATCCGGCAAACAGCTGCTCTGCTGGACTAGTGAGGGTGACGACTTGACTGTCGTGTAAGAACTGTCCCCCCTTCTCATGTGACACCCTGTTCCTGATGATGGAGAACATCGATTAAATGGGCTTATGTCTATGCTGTTATTGTGAGATCTTCATAGTGCCTTCACACCATATAAGCTTAAAAATTTTCCTCTACAGCCCATTATAAAAACCCACTATATTTTTTCATATGTATATGCGTATTCACTCATTTGACACTTGCACTACCACCTGTCACTTTACTGCTCACTATTAATGGTTATTTATGATCATTGTTTAATGTTTAGTCTCTTTATACTTGTGCTTTTTGTTACCACAGTCTTGGAGTTAGACAAACATTTCGCTGCGCATTGTACTGTATTCCTGAGCATATGACAAATAAATCTTTGATTTGATTTGTATGGAAGAACCACCAGATCTTATATCTCATCATGCTTTGAGGTCTTTCTTTTCTGGGGTCTGTGATCTCTCACTTCCACCAATCACTAGTGATTTTTCCTGTTGACCTCCACAAGTTAACATATCTAGGTAGTGCGTAGAGCTGAGCTGCAGCACAGCTGAAAAACGCTGATTTATGCAGCGACAGCCTCTGCTCAGCCTGGCCTCATACACGATGCACGGTTTACGAGGCCCATTACATTCTAGCCACTCTGTCATCCAGACAGCACCTTGGCCCCTGTGTTCGGTGATTTATAGTTTCTATTGACTTCAGCCCATGTGGGCATAATCTTACTTTGCTGATGATTTGTGTGCCTCGCTGTTAAACAGGGCAGACACACTCCATAAAAGACAGACAGAATCTATAAAATGTATTACTCAATGCTGGATCACGCTCAACCTGCTTAAGCAGGAATCCTTACTCCGCATTAATGACAGGTGGAAGCAAACAGATTCATAGAGCTTTTGGAAACGGATGCCTAAGAGATAAGAAAGAGATGATAATACAGGGAAATCTTATCATAAAAGCTTATCTTATATTGAAATGTTGAACGCGCGCTAATTGCAGCACTTCCCTAATCAACTTTGACGTAGGGCTTCAAAGACAATGTGGTCAAACAAACGACAACCAACGAGGAGAACATCTCAAGCTTCAGAAGGGGACTTTTTTGATCCCTGTGGGGAAATTCTCTTTTTGTTGTCCCCACCCTACCCTCCTCATCAGGGACACCCCAGTCTCCCATGTGAAACCTGAGATTTAAAAAAAGTAGCTTTATTGTAAGGAGTATTGTATTGTCAGATTAGCCGAACAAACCCGTGGCTCAGCTTACTGGGCACCAGATATGTCATTTGCTGCGATCGAGCATGGCACCTGGGTTAAGAGGGCGTATGAAGCTGCTGGGCCCCCGCGGATTTTAATTAAGCGTAAAGGGTGAGCGGGAGAAAGGGCCTCCGTTAAACACGAGATGGGTTTATATGATCCCTACCAGCTGCAGCGGATTACAGGCTGACGCGTGTACCCACTGCCCTCATCGCTGTGGCCGCTTTGCTATGAATCTGCAGACCAGCGTTTTGCTCTTTAACTCCCCCTGACCGTCTGGCCAGGGCTCAATCTCTGCACCCGCCAGACACGAACAGCCAATGCACAGCTCTTTTTATTAATTCCCGGATTTGATATATAAATCTAAGATCCCAAATATAGTTTCATGGCGGAAATGCCAATCAAAACGACTCCGTTGGAATATTTCCCATTAAGAACCAACTGGCGCAGCCTTGTGATCCACACTTATGTGGTTTGAGCTGTGTAAACAGTCCGTGACGATGTAACTGAGCTCTGTTAAGCTGGGGTTGGGTAACACTCATTGAAAGACCAATCAGGAAACTGGGAATGGAGAACGGTGGAAAAGGGGATGTAGGAAAGCCAGAGACAGACGAGCTCTTCGAGCGCAGAGCCAGGGCAGGAATCCAGGATCCCTAGGGCTGGAAACAGCACCACCTGTATAAACGTGCATCACCTGAATTCCCCACATATTAATAGGCAATCACTCTTCTGCTTAGTCAGTAAACAGTGGGTCCGTCATCAAGTCGATGCAAAGTAATATAGCAGAGGAAATGAGGGGTCACACTTTCTGATGCTCGGCTCATTGAGGTGTCCTGTACGGCTCATGAATGCCTCCTGACAGCACACATACAGCGTGAGCATATTCAGACAACGTGCTGCAGGCCTTCTGGTACACTCTGCCGGGCTCTTCCCACACCAAGCCTTTGTGTTTAGTAGAGCACACAAACAGCTTAAAGCTTTGCATTATCAAGTGTGTGTGTGTGGGGGGGGGCAGTCTTCTGTTGTCTTTCATTAGTCCCAGATTCTTGTGTTGATGCCAATCGCAAGACCTGTCGCTTTGATTCCCAGTCTGATTCACTGGGTTGGTACAGAGCCAGTGTTTGTGTGATTTGGGCCCCTGGTCCCGCCACCACCTCCCTGGTTCCCAGTACCACGTCTGGCCCACAAAGACTGTTTTTATGTGTATTCCTAGCTTGATATATTTCCAGAGCATTCCGGGTGAAGCACCAGGCTTAGAGGTCCCAGCGCTGGGTCCCATCCGGGGAGTTAAGCCTGACATCTTCGACTTATTATGGTTTATTATGGCTTATCAAGCTCCCGGTACCTGCTGCCTTATATCTCGTGTTGTGTTTTTAAGCAAAGAAGTGCACTGAAAATTCGGGATGATCTAGAGGCCGTAACGGAGCACGTCTCAGGGTCTGTCTGGTTTTGTAGTTTATTCGCGGAGGCACAGGCCTAAGCCATGTATGATGCATAGTCACATTGTCTTTGCCTATTAGTGGCTGAAGAAGAATAGAAATGAATCCTTCTGTCAGAAGATGCTATTTTACAGCTTCATTACAAAAGCGTCTCTTCAGCCAATTAACGGAGTCGCAGCATTGTGGCTCTCCGCTGAGTCATGGCCTGTGTCCGACTGAGAGGAGTAGACCTCCTCAATGAAGACCTGTTTAAGCTGGGATCGCAGTATGATGCTTAATCCTTCCAGCGAGCCAGGTGTCTCTCCCCCGAAACGCACGTGAGCCTTTGACCCACCGGCTGATCCAACACTCATCTATCTCCACATCCCTCATCCACTCTCGGCTCATGAAAGAACCTGGATTTGCGAGAAAGAATTCAGCTACCGAAGCAGGCAGTGAATCACAGGAGAACGTCCCCCCGCCCCACCCGTTCGGCCCTCTGGAGGTCTCGTACACTGCTATGCTGAGGAGATGAATCATTTCACCATCTGCGCAGGTAGCTGCTCACGGTTCCATCACCCCTGATGAGAAGAAGACTAACACAAGCTAACACAAGTTAACAGGCGCTAACACGAGTTAACACCAAACGTCCTGCAGGAGGCCCTGTCTTTACATGTTTAGTTCCACCTTGTCAGCCTGGTTAATAAAAGGTGTAAAACCAATAGAGCCAGGGACTATTTGAACAGTAAATTTGTGCCCAAATGAGCCCAAGTGTCAGAGTTGTTTACAGGAAGGTGAACCAGCTTGTAATTTCTTCACTTATGTGTAATTTATCACATTATCTCATTACCCAGCAGTATCATATATATTTAAATATATATATCCATATATTTTACTGCTGCTTATTTTCAGCAGGTTACTGATCATGCGTTTCGGTCCTCAGCCACTACGCCACCTTGTGGACACCCTTATGCAGAATCAGTGCTTTAGTGTGCTTTCTGAGATGCCAAATAGGGTAACAACAGCCGAGTAGAAGGCTACCGCAGTATGAGTCACCGAGCTGGATGACGGACCCCAGGACTTCGGCGTCAGCGACTCGGATAGGACACATTGTTTGATGATCACATTAGTACCTGAGCTGTGATATAATATCTCTCGCTTTCCGTCTCACGGACACTCCCAGCCTGCTGTATTTGTTTTCTTCGTTCCAGGCAGGTGATGCACTCCGGCACTTTCAATATTCACAGTCCATTGAACAATGACAAGGGAGCCGACAGGAAGTGGTTTCTCCGCAGGCTGATGGAGTTGGAGCAGAAATTTCAGGTGTCGTCCTGAATGGGCCGCTTCATGGAGGAAAGGTGAGGGGATCTGTTTGTCCCAAGCCTGTAATCTACAGTAGAATGCTACTTCACAAAGCAGGCTCTATCCAATAGAGCCAAAAACAGCCCCCCACCCCCATGTGAGCACACAGCGCGCAGGTGTTTGTTGTTACGAGCAAGCCACCTGGGAAGGCCTCCGGCGCCCTGCGGGGATTTCAGTAAAACCGTGGGCACCATTTATGGAGCTCTCCAGGAGGTGGGGGGGCTGTACCAAAAAATGGCACACTAAAGATACTTGTGTAGCCAGGATTTAAGGATGGGTGGGGCTAGGCTGGGAGGAGCAGGGGAGGTTCTTTGCTCTCACTGTGTTCACTGTAGGTTGACAGTATTGCTCCCGCCCCAACAGAGAAGGGGAAGGGGCTGGATTTAAAAAACGGACCTGTGTAAACATGTTCAGTCTGGCAGAATTTAGAGGAGACCTCGCTGACAGTCCTGTTCCATTGTGTCCTGTCTCTCCTCAAAGTCGTGTTGAAAGGTCCGCCGTCAGCTGTCACCAGAGCAGATGGGCTGCATCCCCAGGCAGGGAGAGCGGAGAAGTACAAAGGCAGCCCACCTTCAGTGGTTCCCAGGGGTGAAAGGGCACGGGGAGGTCACCCCAGGGTCAGTCACGTTAGGTCACCTGTGGCCATCACCAGGTATCTCCGGGTAGGTTGGTCAGTAGTTAGTGATGCTGTCTGACTACCTGTTACCCGTAAATGTACTCATGGTATCTGTCCAAACTATAGAGTCATTTGATTTGGAGATGTTTTGAGTAAAATGAATGTGAATATCCTTCATGAAAATTTCACATAGAGGATTTCTTTTCACAGAAGAAGCTCCACGTCAGTATTTGACGGTTATGTCGTAATGACCTTCAGCTTGTAAATGTGACTGATTCATTCGGGAATAACCCTCTGATTTTCTGATAATCCAGGATAGTCCTGTAATATGGATATAAGATATATACTTTATCCGGATGTCTGATCTGGAAGGATGAACAGATGCCTTTTCTTCTTTGACATGGCACTCTGTTTTGTGCTCTTCGGAGACGGGCTCAGCCAGCTACGGCCCGGCCATCCCGCGAAAAACAAGCGTCGCCTTAACATCCTGCTTCCAGCTGAGTCGTTTGGACTAACACAATTAACAGATGAGTCTGTCCAGAGCATGTC
>JAODKF010000009.1:4339512-4364304 GCA_026779585.1 Mormyrus proboscirostris
CATGTCTCCCCCCCCCCCCCCCCCCAGTGGTTGCCATGGCGATCAGCAAGTAGCACGTCTGCAAAAAAAACATGCACAGCGTTTGGGCTTCAGTACGAAAAGATGATGGATATCCATGAAAATCCGATTAAGTACATTATGCCACATGACGTTTAGGAACTTCTCAGGTTTCGTGTGTGGAACCTTTTTATTGGGATTTATTGTTTTTATTAATAGTGATATATATTTATACATTTATATTAATAGTTATTCTTTCTATCAGTATTACCACCACAGCTTTGGCCCCTTGGTTAAAATCACGGCCAGCTTAAAAAGTGACATCCTTTGTTTACTTACTCGTGTGGACAGAGGATCAGGTTATACGTTTACATCAGATTATTATTATTGTTATCAGACATATTTACCGCGTCTTTACATGGTTTACTGTGCAGCTTGTTTGCTTTCTTCACCAGTTATTAAACAAGAAGGTAGCAGGTATTTCCTCTATGCTGGTGCCTTGGGGTGCGGGGTTCGTATTTACCAGTCCAGGCGCAGTTGGCCATTTTCACGAGCTGCCTGTTTGCCTCGGGGCCACGCGGTGCGGGTACAAGCCCCAGCATGCACTGCATCGCTCCGATCTGATTACAAGGCAGGGCGGATATTCCAGAGCCTCGCAGTGCCGTGCTCTAACCGCGGATCTGAGCAACAAAGGCTTCCTGTGTAGATTACATCCAGGCCGACAGTGGTTCCAGCAGACCATTACAGCCTGCCAACCGAAGACGTCTCTGTGAGAAATAATTCACTGTACCCTGACTGTAAACCACGTTATGTCCCACAACAAGGGCTCTGTATCTCGGCTTTGCATCTCTGCGGTGCCTTGCGGCAGATGCCAAACACAAACATGACGTGATAAGAGCGATGCGGAGGAAGACATTCACTACGTAAATAAAAATGACAGTGGTGGGACAGCAAAGGTGAGGTATGATGGCAATCTCATTGGTAAAGCTAATTTTAGCCTGCACTAATGACATCAACGTCTGTCCATTATCTGTACGATGTCTGGAATCCCAAGCAGGGCTTACAAAACTAAATTCAGATAAATATTCTTAACGTAAGAATGTAAACATGTATATCTATGCAAACGCCTCATTTAGATTGGGATGCAATGTGGTGGCATTCAACATCTTTCAATGTGACGAGGTATCTCTGACCAGCCAAATGAGTTTAGATGCTCCATCTGGGGCTTCAGGAAGAAGATGGCTGAGGACCTCCTGTAGTGTCCCACACCAACCCCTAGACAAATCATGTCTTACATTCTGATCCCCCAGGAAACACATTTGACATTCACAGGCTAATGTGGTGAACATGCTCTGAGGGTCCGCGGTTGGTTTTAAAAAAAAAAAAAAAACGAATGAGCTCTCTTTTGTAAACTGGGCCAACCTCAGCCCCCAGGATGGGATCCTGTATTTACAGGGCAAGAAGCAACAGAGATGCAAAGACCACAAACACATCAGTGACTGTGGAGGGGCGGGAATAATTACCGACAGGGCCTGGTACATATCTAACAAGGCTGATATATTGTTATATGTCATACTTTCAGGTGAACTCTTTCAATTAGAAGATAAACATAGCTTTAAGGTCCTAAACTGCGCACCAGTATAAACTCCCGAAGGATGACAGATGAGGTAAAACCAGTTTCAGCTGCAGGAACCGGCTTTCACAACTTTCACAAACATGACGACCAGCTGAAATGATCTCTGCTTACTCATTAGACGTAAATCAACAGTGGGGATCTCTGGAGCTCAGGGTCTCTTTGTTTCCCCGCCGCACATCTCTGGGACATGGTGTCCCCGGATGCACGGGCCCCGCCTGACTCGCAGCCGCTCTCTTCTGCTAATTAAGGGCATGTCTTGAAGGTTGCCATAGTGGAGCCTCATGCATCTGGGTGATAATTATAGGGACTGTATTAAGGTGAGTGTTTCTATTCTCTGAGATCATTATCGGCACGTATGACCTTCAGGGCATCCGAAGACAAGATGCGTACAAATCAAACATCAGCAGCCCCGGATTCGATGGGTCCGTCGTCTTTGTGCGGGGGGTTCAATCACAAAGAACCACAAAGCGGGAGTTAGATTGAGCCTCGGACCTTCTCTCGTAATCACATTATCATTCATAACAAGTAATGTGGTCTTTCTGACATGAGTCCAATTCGATTCCAGAAATAAAATCCAAGAAGAGCGACTCAGTAATATGAGAAAATAATTCCTGCATCTAGTTCTTATTGGAAAGACTGTTAATCATACATGCACATAACGGCTTCTTACAGCAGGCCGTCTGAACACCTCATAAGTCTGATGGCACAGTGTGGCCCCACTGTCTACTTTCACTAAAGCTCCCAGCCTGTGATGCAGACCAAAGAAGTCAGGCCTCCTCGATGGTTTAAGTGATGCTTCCTGCCTCTGATAGCAGCTCAGGGTTCAATCAGACTCTCACTGTGTTTCAGGCTAGGCGGGCAGGCATTTGGATAGAGATGCAAAATTCAGGTCCAGAAAGTGAGAATCCAGACCAAGATTTTGTTTCAACCAACCAGTTCACTATAAAGAGTCACAGAGTACTCAACTGGTTGGGTGAAGCGAAATGCCAGTAATGTCAAAGAACAGCAACACTCATTCCCCAAAAATGAATGGTTTCTGATCAAAACCATGGAGGGAATCTTATGGAGGGAGCACAAGCCCCGCCCCTCACTGAGTTCACAAGATTCAAAAAGAGGGACATGTTGACAATATTTTTTTCTGGCTACAGGCCTGGTTGGGGAGTGGAGGGGGGGCTGTCGAATGCAGCTGGGGGCATGTCTGACCCCCTGGAAAGGCCGACGCGGAGGGAGCTACATTACACAGCGAACACCTCACTTTTCTACCACCATTGTTATTACTGAGTATTAATATTCTGGCTGCCATTTTCACAAAAACATATGGCTACAAGGTTGAAAACAGCACTATGACTTTGTACTCGACAGGCAGTTATGGAAGATGGATGGCTGTCGAGTGGAAAAGTGGCCCGCTGCTTCGGAATCAGCCCTTGGGGTCCTCACATCTCGCTTGTGACAAATCATTGGTCCTCATTTAAATGGGCTGCTCACAGAGAACACAGGGCCATTGGTCTGGCCCTGCATCTGGGCGCCGGCCATAGAGACAGGCGACACGCCTGGGCATGGGGGTCCCCGATGGCCCCTGTGGGCCCCCCCCACTGGCAAACAAAGAGCTTTTAGCTGTTAGTTTGAAGGCAGTGAGGTGCAGCATACATTTTTTTGAAGACATCCTACTAAAATCCCCATGTCTGTAATCTAAGGCCCATGTAAGCACTCACCGCTTTAGCCCAGACCGTTAACCCAAATGGCAAAGCATTCAAATGGAAATACAGCACAGTGTGTCATTAGCACGCGGTCCCAGGCACGTTGGTCAGCCACCTTCTTGCATTACAATGGTGGAGTGCTGGGGTTTTTGGGGGGGGGGGGGGGTATGTCACATGCTGATTCTGCTTGTTCACCTTCTAGTTCCGGATACCATAACATTCATGTTTTTTTTCCGGGTTTTCCAATCGCCGCACCACCTGTAATGCACCCCCCCCCGGCTGAATGAAGCATCTACAGCGTGTCCTGAGACAGTAGCTAAACCGGCCTAAAAAACCAGGCTGGCACCGTGCCAAAGCAAACATGTGCCATTCGTGCGCATCGGGGAACATTCCAGAAAAGCTGAAGTGGAAAGAGATGTCGCACACCAATGCATCAGCTGACTGTCGGGTTTAAGACGGAGGGCATTTGTAGCGTGGCCTTGAGGACGATGGCGAGTTGTCCCACCATGCTATTCATCATTACTCATTTGAACAGGATTTAAACGAGCTTGCGCCATGACATCACTGACAACAAATCGATACTCCTAATTGATCAGCCTCCTGAGGCGGTGGCTCAGATCTTCAGCCTGCTTGAGGCCCAGCATCGACAGAATAGTCACACATCTGTGAACCATAAGCAAGGCCTTAAACCCCCAAATGCTTCAGAGGTGCCTTCAGCACTATATGTGTCTGTGTGTCTCATTAGGCGCATTCACAGCGCCGAATCTTTTTTTCTGGAACCAGGAACTTTTGCTGCATTCACACCGCAGGAACCCGACCCAATTGTAGCTCCAAAATATTTTTTTAGTACCTGCTCCAGACTAGGTACTTTTCGTTCGAACATGAATTACTGGGGAGGTGCGTTGATCGATTGCTTGCTGATTGGATAGGCACCAGCGTTAACTTGGAAGTTAAGCGAAAGTGTAGGAAAAGAGATACTGTATAGCAGCGGCAAAAATTTAGTAGTTTGAAATATTTTTACACCCTAATTACATTAAATTAATAAATTAGTACATTTCTTGCTTCCATTTATTTCTGCAGGGGAAAATGAATTTAAAAATCGGTGCTGGCTAAACTTGCCAGCATTTATAAGCGGGATAACATTTCATCGTTTTTTATTTTGTGGAAAACAAAAGATCGATCAGTTCACCAGATTTTGTTTATTGGGTATTGTGATGATGATGATGATTATGATTATGTTGAATGTGATTGCTTTATAGGGGTATTATACTGGATCTCTGACCCATTTACACAGCTGGGTGTTTTAATATCCAATGGCACATCCATCTGCTGCCAGCTGCCCCTTACAGTTCCCAGTAGCCTGTCGCTCAGCCTTTTAAAAAGTGGCACAGCGCGAGATCGCCGACCCCCCAGGGGAAAGGCTGTGTCTGATACGTGCGGGATCACTCCGGCCTAATCAGCAGTGCGAAAAGTGCATTATGGGCTGCCTGCTTTGATTTATGGAAGAGAGTGACGTGGTGTCCAGTGCTCACAGTGATGCTCAATCCAACTCGGCAGACAGACAAACACACCGCAAGAATCAAACACACCTCAGCACTAGAAGTACACACTGCAAGTGACCTACAGACGACATATCACGCTGTATTCCACT
The DNA here is from genome assembly GCA_026779585.1 of Mormyrus proboscirostris. Classification (NCBI taxonomy): domain Eukaryota; kingdom Metazoa; phylum Chordata; class Actinopteri; order Osteoglossiformes; family Mormyridae; genus Mormyrus; species Mormyrus proboscirostris. The sequence continues at coordinate 4,344,494 of JAODKF010000009.1, forward strand.
CAGTGACCACATGCAGGTAAGCTGAAATCCTCTGAGAGAACCTGATGACAATGCCCAATAATCATGGAGCTGATTCATTTCTAACCTAGTAATGACAGTCTAAGAAGATGAATCTTATGTGCAAACAACAGTCAGTATAAGCCGTTATAATGCATTATGAAGGTATTTATAGTGCATTATAGATGAGAGCGTCATAGAGCATTCATAATTCATAATTAACAAGACTATAATGCCTTTTTATAAATAGTTACAGCTGTGTCTATAATACTTTATATATGCATTATAATGCATTATGAAGGTATCTATAATGCATTATACACGAGTGCTTTAAGTCTTACTGAAAAACATTCAATAATGTACAGTGAATTCATCTGTGTATTTCCGCCTCTGGTATCACCAATGGCCCCAGCCATCAGTCGCCATACCTTCCCTGACGTCCATAAGCGTACTGGAAGTCGGTGAGTAGAAGCGAGATTTCCTCAGGATGCATTGACACAGCACATCGCTCCAAGGCCTGTGTCAAAGAGGGAGTTTACTCATTCAGCACGGTGAGACCTGTGTAAATATCACAGGCTAATCGGTACCACTGATCTGTTTGAGAAAAGTCTCGGCGAATGACCTCAGTAACCCAAATGTTACCGGTATTTTTAACTGTGGGAGGCTGAGTCACCCTGGTGTTTACATGACACTTCCCTTAAGTCTCTAAATGGGTGCTTTCTCCAGACAGGACTGTACCGGCAATAAAGGCCATTTTGACCCATGACACTGCGACGGGAAGCACGTGGGATTTCACACGCATGTCTAACTCCCAGTGAGGAGACCTGGAGTTTCCACGAGTGAAGTGAGGAGTACAGGCCAGAAAGTGACAAAATGCTGTGACTTTTCCTGACCGGCTAATGAAGGGACTCAGATATGTGACAATGCACAGGCTCCGGGTGACCCCTCAGTCACCCACCTGAGACTGTTTACATGGCTTTTAAGGTTAGTACATTTACGGCACAGAGACTGCTGTCACAGTAGTCCAACACACAGTAATCAGACTAGCATTACCTACTGTAATTAACCTGTCATTGCGTGCCATAATTAAACCAGCGATACACACTGTAATTGAGCCATCATTATATGCTGTACTAAGCTACCATTACATGCTGTAATTAAACTACCATTACATGCTGTAATTAAACTTTCCTGCACTATTGCTCCACTGTCTGCACTTGCACAGGTAGCTTCATGCCTCACCTGGTGGACGTCTCCTTCCCCAATGACAAACACGAGTTTGGAGTCCTTCTCCACCACAGTCCTGTCCTCCAGGATCCCCTGCAGCTTGACGGTGACCTCCTGGCCCCAGACGGGCCGGGGCCACTGCTGAAGGCCTCGTTGTACAATCTTCTTTCTCAGTAGTCCGTCATCTGCAGACCAACATGTGTGGAGGTGGTTAGTTAATCCATTTGTTGTTGGAGCTTAATGAGCTTGCAGACATGCAAGGCGACTCAGGACACAGTAGCCAACAACCAGCTCTCTTCAGGAAGTATGAAACAAACGTCTTGTATTGCAGCCCTTCCTGACCATGTCAACACCCACAGTATGAGTGAAGCTGGATAATTTAGTGTGTATTACTAACCTGTAGTAGCTAGGTCTATTGAACTGATGCGGACAGATATAAGCATGTTTAAAAGGACACTACGTACTGTTATTTATTTATTTATTGTCAGTGGCTTGCAGCTAATATTCTCTGTGTACCTTTTAATGAAGGATAGATCTTTGCTACATGACTGATCACTGCAAAGTACATTATGAAACATGTCAGATCCATCAGTGATGTAGATCACTGTCTTTGGGTGCGTCTGGCTAGCTGAGTGATGTACCTGTGATGTCCACCCAGTCTTCTGCGGAGAATAACTCTTCAAAGATGGAGGTCGTCCATTCTTCAGGCTGCAAGTCTGGAAACAGGCTCTCTTCATTGTGTTCGGTCACCGCCAGTGGTATTTGAAATCGGACTGTTTTTCCGCAGCCAGGCGCTTTCATCAGCCCCCCACTCTCCACGGCGTCTTCGAAGCCGTCGGCTAGCAGGACGGCAGGTGCCTCCGGGGCCAGGCTAGCAGAGGTGCAGCCCTGGATGCTGTCCTCATCCAGGCTTCTGGCCCCATTCGCCTGCTCCCTCTGCCTCTGCGTGCTCCTTGGCTGGGAACTTGAAAAGATATTAGGTACCATGGAAGTCCCCGGGATCCCCGCATCAGGACTGGCCTCAGTTGGCCCCCCCAAGCTGCCCAAGCTCTCCCCTGATTCTGCTGGCTGACGTTCTTCCTGCATCTCCTGACTAACACCCAAAGTCCACCATCTGCAAGGGTCTCCAGAGGGATCCCAGAAGGGCAGACGTCCAGGAGCTTCTCTGCAAAAAAATGATGAGTGTCTGTCCTCTGATAACAGTCGTCCTGCTGCTGAGAGCGTTAGACACCTATCCTTATGGCTGCCAGCCGGCAGTAGTTTCCTAAATCATGCACTCAAAGTGGTATCTAACTGAATTAAACCGAGATGCTTCATCGACCAGGATGATCCAAATCTTTGCATGAACCTGCTGAGTTCTGCCAATATCCCATCGCAGTTGTACAGGAAATCAACAGGACTCCTGTCCTGTAGTGCTTATCTTTATCATTGTATATTCCAAAATAATTAAGAATGAAGACCGGAAGATGAAATATTGCCGTGAATGAGTTACACTTCTCTCCAGGGCTGTTTTAGTCAGCAGGCTTGTGTGACAATAATCTTCCAGATTAGAGGAGCAAAATCTAATCTGACCAAACGCCTGTAAGCTTCTTAGTCAGCCATCATGTGACAAGATGATGTATTTCTATAACTGCCATCAACCAATGAGCATTCAGGAGGAGTTACCCATAATTCCGTTTGGTCTAGCGGCAAAACAAACTCACTGGTTCTCACTGTTGGCAAGAGAAAGCAGAACTGGATCACTGACCTCGTAACAATTTAGGATTATTTATGCGAGATTTATCTGGACACTTGCTGGAGGACGTTGCAGATTATATGCTCTCTGTCTCCAGTAACAGTTTCATTGTAAAGTGAAGAATACCCTCTTGATAACCGGACCGGCTGCAATCACTGAGAATAAAAGAAGTGCTTCCACATTAATAATGCCAATTAATAACTAGTTGTACATTTTACAACTTTGCAGCTATTCAGTCATATTAACCCAGAATGTGAGATGAAAAATAAAATAACATGATAACAAGAATAATGCAACTGCTTCTCGAAAACTAAAATGAAGGAAGTATGTTTTTGGAACAGCTGTTTTGAAGGGAAAATCCTGTTTTTGTTTATTATAATCTGCCAAATGTTTTCTGAGTGTATCAACATTCATATACAGCTTTTCAAATGAAAAAATGAAGTACATCTGTGAGATGGGATGATTTCATTCATTTTTTAGGATTTGTTTTGACCTCAACTGTGACCTAGAATTGCAAGATAAAAATAAAAGTACATATGTGAAATTCCTAAGATCACAAGTATACAAGGATGAGCAGAAAATGATTTTCCTGTTAAATTTTGCTCGGAGATTTTGTCATGTCCATCTCAGTCAGAGGGCATGGAAGCGGAGCTGGAAGGGCTTGTGGGCACACACAGCATTTTGCGGCCGTGATATCGCCTCAGACACCTTCAAGGTATCTTCCGTTTATGTGTTTGTTGACAGATGTTTTCCTGGATCTGCGGCTCCCGCTCCGGCATGCTGTCAGTCATGGGGACGTGTGTCCGTCTGTGCCACTTCAGGGTCCTTCCCTTCCCCTGTTGGAGGGCAGCTGGACGACACGTTAAGATGCCAGTGCTGCCGGGTTAGTTACTAGCTGGCTAGCGATCGGAAGACTTTAAACCGACACAAATAGCCTTGCTCCCACAAAATATTCCATTATAGGGTAATTGTTTTGACTCTTTATAGCTTGTAAAATGTTCTGTTTACCATGTAGCATGATGTAATGTCAATGCCCCAATCTGCTGTGGAATAATATACTATTCTTTCCCCCAAAAGCACTTTATTTTATGATGCTAATTCTATTAATTTTACAGCAGCACTAAATTTGCAGACCAAGTCTTCACTCGTTAATTGTCAGTTCTTTAGACATTAGGCATGTGCTTTTCAGTCTATATTTACTGTCATTGTCTGTTTTAGAGAGCTTATCTAAAGAGGGACAGAATGCTTTAGCTGGGTACTCAGATGTACCCCTGTCGCGCTGTAGGCCTTAAAGCAAACTCAGACCAGGTTATTTTTCTCGCTTACATTAGCACAGCTGACGATATGCGATTCTGGTTGCCTTCCACGTTCTGTGGCTAAAGTACACAGCCTTTATTTGTATTGCGAGACCTTTACTTTCTTCCGACCTGCATGAAGTTCTTATCAGAGCTACTTGCAGAATGATTAACTAGCAACGGCGAAATTATCACGGGGCAGTTAAATGAAGCGATCAGGATGGCAGGGTGTGGCGGTGGACCAGACAAACAGCAGACAACGAATGATGTTTCAAATGCTGAAGGAAACGCTGCCACCGGTGACTGAACTCAGACCTGGGGATTAATCACCGGAATATTCCAGACTGCTGTTTCTCAACATGAACGCAGATATGTAGAGAGGGCCTTCATCCAGCTTGAAACAGAACCCAGACCAGTTAGAAAATGTATCAGTCATCTAGGGCAGAAGAGCAGAGGGGAATTATACCCTGCGCTGAAACGTCCGTAGAGCAGAGTTATCCTCTGTACTGTGTTTATCGCTGCCAACCTCGTAATTCCAATTTACAGGCCAGTAACGAAATACTGATCTATGCATGACGTGTTTTGGCGGGCGGGGCGGGGCATGGCGTGGGCAAGAGTGAAGATGACGATCCACTTCACAGCGCCAAGAGAGAAAGGGGTCCATTAAAGGAACGAAACAGTAACAGAAGCCATGGGGCAGCATTTCCAACATGCAGGAACACACCACACTCAATGACTAACTAAAGAAAAGGAAAGACACAGGCACTCAAATAAGAATAGGGAACTAACAAGAGGGCAGGTATGCAACATGACCATTAATCAATCAACTGAGACAGAGCAACAAGCAACAGGTGGAGCGAGTTACAATAATGAGCAGAGAACAAACACGGAGACGAGGAAACACTGACCACACTGGGAATTACTACACTTGGGGAATTTACCGAACCAAATAGTACAAACGAGAATGGAAGTGAACAGGAAAACTGCAGGGCAGCCTATAACCGGGAAAACAGAAAAGAAAACAGGAAACGCCGGGAAACGAGACTAACACATATAAATAAACAAATGAGGCTGTGGCCAGAAGCCAGCGATGACCCCGCAACTACAAAGCTAACACTCTCCAAGCCACACATTCAGCCCACTAAGCTATGCAGGAGTTTGGGGAACAAGCAAAACACATTAGGGATTAGACACACTGGGACTGAAGGACAAGACACAGGGAGGAGGACAGGATGGCCAGCGACACCTGCTGGCCAAACGGGGAGGAGACACAAAGGGCGTGGTTGGGCGGGCGCCGATCCTGACATCTGACGTCTTTTCAGGATCATACATCCTTATGAAAATTCACTATGGTTTACTATAGTTTTTATGCAGTAACCTTAGTTTAACTACGGTATCTCCTGGTACTTTGGTACTGCCCATAGTACTACCATGGTTTATCCATAGCACTTTATGGTAAAACAAAAACCATGGTTTTTGACCAAGATTAGGGTTTAACTGTTTCCGTAGTTACCCAAAAAAACCATGAAAAACGGCAAACCATCGTAAACCATGGTTAATATTTGTAAGGGCAGGTGGGTTTCTACTTGTAACATGTGAAGGTTGGCCAAGATCACCGCCCAGGTGTCCTGAGTGTAAATAAAGACTCACGTTGGTAGAATGGAGAAGCATGAGGCCGTGAGGTGAGGCCACATGCCAGCTGCTCTCTGACTGAAGACTGTAGCGCTGTAGGAACCTGATGTCGGTGCCATGGACTCTACAGAGTACAGTGACAGAGGCTGCCACGGAGCAGCAGAAGCGGGCTAGGCTCGCTGTCCCCGACTCCCCCCCCCCCCCTCCGCGACTGTTGTGCCGCTCTGACTCACCGCTGGTCCTCTGATATTCATTCAGGTCTTTGTGGTCTCTATGCAGTCAGACCACTTTCACACGTAATCAACTAACATGCCGCGAAAACAGGGAGCTGGGTGACTGAAAACTCGTACATTTCGTGAAAACTATTACCCATCAAAATTATTCTTCCCATACCTTTTGCCTTTCTTCTTATTGATACTACAAAAGAAAACTTGCGATCAAATACTGGAAAAAACAATGACAAATCTGACAAATAATGTCTTTAACTACACAATATTACAGACAAAAACCTAAACTTTATCACCCAGGGTGGCGCTAGGAAGCCCCCTGGCAAATTTGTTTATAACCAGGAAATGAATGCAGGGATGTTATCATTTATAGATAATCCTCTGCGGTCGGTCATTTCTAATACTGAAGTGAACTTTTTTTAAGATCGGTTTAAACATTTCACAGTCAGTGAGATTTATATCTTATGCAGCAAAGACAAAAATGTGTCTCACAGGTGAAACATGAGACTTAACACTAATGATATGAGGTCCATTCTCTGAGTCATCTTGCCGGTGTTTCAATGACAGTTTTACTCTATTGTTTATGATGCAATGCTCCCCCCCCACATGCCGACTACACCATCATCACACAGTCATCCTACACATTTTAATAATTTCCATGTACCATCTCCTCCAAGGTTCTGTGGCTTGGCTTGGAGCCATGCCAAGACTATGACAAGCAGCAGAGGCATAAGTGTGAAGTCCACGCCTCCCAGAAAGGTCCACAAAAAAAATATTCATGGACAAAGCGCTGGCAACCAATTCACTGTCACATTTATTGATTAGCAGGTTTGGGACACAGAGGTGAGTCAAGTACATTCTGCGAAATGTGGTTGTGTTAGGCAAAATGATAAGCTAATTATTGGATTACATAATAATAAAAAAAGCATTTCTCTCTTAAAATTATAAACAAGAAACACGAAAAAAACAACTGAATTACTGCCCGCACATAATTATTGGCCATAAGGGAAAATGTAGAGCAATCAAACTGAGATAGGGGGCAGGTTCTCCGCCTCCGGGTCGTTGGGACATTTTCTAATGACTGGGGGCATCTGGAAAGGGAGGAGGCGGCTGATGTGCGACGCGCGTTGAGAAGCGCCGGAGCCCGGCGCCTGGGCTCCAGACCCCGCCCCCGCGCCGCCTTAATGACAATGTCCCCAGACCGCCTCACTTCCAGACATGGCAGCATTGAGGCAGGAGCATCGCTATGGGCTCTCCTGCGGAAAAAATCACAAAAACGCCCCGAACAGGACGCTTTACCACGTCAAGCTGACGGACACTGCCATCCGAGCGCTCGAAGCCTACCAGAACCGGAAGGTGAGCTTTACTTAGCGGGCGCTTCGCTTACTTTGCCTTGAGATCCCCGGGGCTCCACTGGCAGCTTTTCTGGCAGCTGCAGCAGCGGCGGATCGCAGCAGAGCAGCGACACCGTGATAGTGTGATTTAAAAAGTTTTCCAGTCATCAACAAAATGCCGTGATTAATTTCAACCCTGTTACCTACAGGGACCTGCCGAGATCCGTGTGCGGAAGCGCTTTATGCTTGAACCGTGGGAACCGAAAAAAACCTTTGGATCCAATAAACAAGCAGTCGGATTTACATACATCCTACCCAGAATGATCGTATCTGGCGTATTCCGATTTAATTTTAAGCAATCATTACAAACAGGCCAACACACATACATATAATGCATATGTATAGGATATATACTCTACACTAGCAGACTCATATAAATCAATCACACATATAAATACGTAATTATAATAATCATAACAACGATTAGGTTCTGGATTCGAAACCATGTTGGATATTACAGGAACAGGCCAGGGGACAACTTTTATTGCGTTTACAAACGCGACTTTTACCTTTAAATCATATAAGTAACTTTTGTATTATCCTCGGCGTTTAGAAGAATCACCGTACGATGTGAGTCTGGGTTTCCGGAAAACTTCATTTTAATGACATTAAAGTGAAATGAGAGAAACCTCTAACAATCCAACAGACGTGTTTTTTTCCGGAGGTTGTCAGCAACCAGCACGTCTGCGATGAGTAATTTAACCTTTTGTACTGTTTATACCGGCTGCCCGTAAAGTCGGTGCCGTGAAAACATCCGCACTTGCTGGTCGCCTGGCTCCGAGGATGCTCCACGTGAGCGTCCCGTTAAACATGGGTTGGGATTGAGAACCCGGCTCGGAAAGGACAGTTACGGGGCATCTATTCATTAGCTTGTCCTCCGCTTCGCTATACATCCTCTTATTTGCCTTTGTTTTGGCCGTAGTTTCAATGTGACGTGGATCGGATACATATTTAAGCTTCTGACATTCATATACAGTCAAAGCAGTGCGTGCATCATGGGGTCATAGCAGTGATCAGGACCCGCTTGAAAAGCGAATTAACGCCCACCCCCCAGACGGAGACCGTTTAAACTTAAATTCCCTAACAGCGATCAACCGCACTGTCGGAGCTCTAGACGCCAGCTGGAGCGGCTGATCGTTGAATGCCCCCAGCCCCCTGCCCCCGGCCCCTGGTGCTCCAGGCACCCCCGCCGCTCCCCTGCCCGGTGGCTGCTGTCGGTGTAGCTTTTTGTTGCTCTGCCCCTTCGCCATTGTTCTGCTTTTTATAAGCTGTGCCTCAGTCCTCTTACCCTATTAAACTCAGAATAAGACCTTTAACTCACTGCTACTATGCTTTTTAATGCTTGCAACTGTCTGCCGCCCATTAGATTCCTGTATCAATCCCGAGGTGCTGAAGGGTAATTGCAGTGCCAGATACTGTCTTGATCATTATTGATTTTTTTTTTTGTTTGTGTATGATTTTTATTACTGTGAACCAATAGCCTACTTACCCAGAGCTGTCAGTTACTCCAAGAAAACCGTTAATATAGATCTGTCTAGTTAACTTTACCTTAATCAATAAAAATGAAACCAATACATTTGTTATTATTTTTCAGGCTTATTTTTCAGACTTTTTTTTACACGTGTAAATTCCCGATTTCTCTATGTTGATGGACTGCCTTGGCCCTTGGCTCCGATCTGTCACTCCTTATTGCCGTAGCAAACCTAACTTTCACGATTCCCTGAAAATGCCACCGATGAATCACCGGTATAGCTGGTAATCTGCTTGTCAATATGCCACGAACGACACCTTTATCAAATAAGCATCGCTCAAAGGCTTTGGGCTTTCCCTTTGTTTAGATTAGGGAGTCTGCGTCAGCACTGTTCATTTTCAGGTGATACCTAACTTCTTCTCATTGCTTTTCAGGGCTCCTTCTCCAATCAGCCAGCTATTTGTTTTAAGGAGAACCAAGGGGTAAGACAGATTTTCACCTTCCAGGCTCCATGTTCTTTTATATTCCCTGCTTATAGTTCCTCTATACTTTTCTCTCTTCTATTCCCCCCAGAATGAAATGTTTTTTGAATGTTTCCTGTTAAGATAAGCTCTTGATCTTTAAAGTACCCTTTTAGCAAATCAGCATCCATCTTAGCCTGAGCTGCACCTCAGAGGCCGGTAATAGACGGGCCTCCGTCGCAGAGGGAGGCTACCTGATTTGCCCTCCTGCTTCTAGAGATCGGAAGCAGCCCCAGAAACGGCAGCGGTGGCAGTGAGTCAGCTGGGCACACAAACAGCAGCCTGTACACTGCCTCAGGCCCCGGGACCTTAGAATGGACACTGTATTCGCTCAACCTTCCAGTTGGGTCACTGGGTCAGGCTGGCAACTGGGAAGCTTTTGTTTGATCAGGGAGTAATGGAAGGAGGGGGCTTGGGTTGGGGGCTGGGATGTGAGGGGTTTTTAGCTCTCTGTACCCCCTTATTTAGGAGGAAGCAAACCTCCTCCATCTATATTTTATTTGTTTATGGGTTATGACGTTGTTCTTTTGTTAATTATCCCTGCCTATTAATAAAGATTAATAAAGGATTTAGGTAGATGTCAGTATAGAGATTTATGTAATGTTTAATAGCAAATGCATAAGTGGTTTTATGGTATGTGACATGTGTTGATTGAATAGTTTCAGTGTTAGTCATAAAATATTGAAAGTGATTGAGGTGAAGGGGAGTGACCAGACCCCCCCCCTCCCCAGCCTCCTCTCCGCTTGACAGGGATCAGACTAAGTTGTCTTGGGGGAGGGTGATGGATGTGTTACACTGGCTGGGCCTCATTGTGTCCCCAGTAAGGTGACGGCATACTGGAATTCGGCCCTGTGACCCAGGGGCAGCCTCTCCAGTAGGTCCAGCGATCGTGTTCATTTTAACCGTATTTTAACGAGACACGTTCTTTAGGGGGACGGAGAGAATTGGGTAGGAACGAGGGGGTGGGCGCCAGACTCCGTGCTTCACGGCGGTCTGAACATCTCAGCTGTGGGTCAGAGCAGACTGCCCACTGAGGCTCCTGTGCTATGCTGACCTCCACTGAGAATATAATGAGACTGGGGGGGTGGGGGGGGGGCTTCCCATAAAGTCTTTCCTGGCTGCTCACCAGGATTTTATGGGGACGTGGAGGGCGGGGGGCATTAATTTCTGAAGCTGGTTCCTGCTGTGGGCTGTCAGCTGCTGTTTTCTTCTGCACCGCTGATGGGCCGCTTTGGAAAGCCCTCCGGTGGGGCAGCGCCACGAATGGGGGCTCTGGTGGGGGGTGAAGACGGAGCCTAACTTTGGCCTTAAATGCAGCAGCCCTCAGGGGGAAAGGCAGAAGTACCTGAGTGTGGCAAAAAGATAACAGTGGCATTCGGTAAAGCGAGGCGTGATGCAGCAAGCGTCTGAAGTAGGGTTCGCCTAGAAGAATAATGAGTTTAATGACTGAGATTAGCCAAACTCTCAGAAGGCCTGGGAGCGAAGATCGGTTTGGTTTTGCGTTTCCGTGTTTATGATGTCACCAAGCCGGGAATTTCACACCCAGGCCGTGTTTAGCGTCTGTTACTGAGCTCCCAGCTGACAATTTTGTCCTACTTTACAGGTCACAGTTACTTGTTACAGACCTGTTTTATTTGGTGTTCATTAGAGATGGAGATACTGTTGTATCAGTCATTAAATCATCAGTCTGCCTCGAGGGGTAGTTTGCTTTCCAAAAAAATAATAATAATATTGTAATGATTAATTATTAATATAATTGTTGTGCATGGTTGTATAGTTTTATGACATAGATTTTTATGGATGACTACTGTCTTCTGGTATCATTTATCAACAATAAAGGGTTAAGAATGGTGCTGCAGACTGATACCTGCCCCTTTGCAGAGCTGCTATGAAAGACCTAGAAAATATCCTCAAAAGTACTGATGTATCTCTGTAAACAAAGAACAAAAAACAAGAATATGGGATTTTCTGTGACTCTGTGGACACCTTTGAACCAGCAAGCGGACTCTTGATCAGATCCACCCTGAATTTGCTTGTGAAGCATAAATAACCAGTTTGAAGCTGCTCTTTTTTGGACATATTGCGGAAAGATCCAGCACATTGGGAGCAGAACTTAATGCTTGGGAAAGCTGAAGGTTACAGAGGAAGACGGCAAGCAGCAAGAAGATGAATGGACTCCATTTCACAAGAATGATGGATGGCGTCAATATTCATAGCATACCTTCGGGAAGCCTGAACACCTGGACAGATCGTTCTGGAGGAATGCCATCTTCATGGTTGCCAGGAGGCAATGATAGTGATGATAATAATGGTTATTGACAAAGAATCGATCTAGGAGTGTCGCTTACCTTTGAGGAAGTAGTAGTCTGAGATACTTCAGGTATAGTACAGAGACCCTGTGCTTTGGTCTGGTTCTCAGCCAGCTACATGGCTTCAGCTGGTGGTGCATGAACATGGTTCTCTGGAACAGCATGGAAGCCACTGCCCTCTGCCTCTTGTTGGGGGGGGGGGGGCACGGACGACACCATCTGCCGTGGAATTCAGCCATTTCTGGGATGGGAACTGAAAACCTTCCGGGCTTGTGGCTGTTCTTCTGGAGAATCTCACACATTTATCTTGTTTGTGCTTCCCGGATGGAGTGTAGCTTGAAATTCTGAGCCTGGCAAAGTGTCCTTTGGGGTCCCCCTGGGTAGATTTTATCCACTGGAGGGACATTGTGCTGGCCGAAACCCTGTTAGACTTTGAGGTCTCCCTCTGATTCCACCAGGGTATCCATGCCCCTTCGACGCCCCTCCATCCGCGTTCCATTTGCCTTCGGATCCGAGTTGTGTTGCATTTGCCACAGAAGTAGCAATACTATGGACCCATATCAGAAAGCAACATTTTTTGTTTAGCTGGACAACTTGTTGGATTTAAGGTATCTCCGTTTAAATGGCCTTTATCTTTGTTCACTTACAATTAGCCTGAACTACCTTAAATCCAACAAATAAGCTGACTATCATGAAATCCAATTATAGCCAGGTTAACTGTTAGCCATTGTAAGCAATATCAGTTGATAACACATTACGCGCAGTGCTTCACATATAAAACTCCATAGCAACACATCCACGAATGAGTTGAATGGTATAGTGTGTGCGACTGATTTAATGAGCCACAAATGAGAAGTAGTGCTTAAACAGTAAAACTACGAATGTTGATAAAGGGCGCAGCCATCTTGGATTCTGAACTTGGGATCCTCTGTGCTGCTCCGAGATATTTCTCGGATCGCCGAGAAACGGGAGCGTGCATGTCGTCACTTCCGGCCTCAAAACTCGGAATCTGAGTTCCCAGGGCAAATGGAACGCACCAATAGACCCAGTGAAACACCCCCAAAAGGCCTAATAATTGTGTGAAATCAGTAGTGACTCAAGGCAGAAGTGTGGGAGGGCAAACAGTGGGAGCATGTAGTGTTCATGGCAGGGGGGGGTAGATAGATCTTAAAGGAAAATGAAAATGAAAAAGGAATTAAAGTGAAATGAAAATACTCCCTGGCGTAGGTGAGCAGCACGTGTCTGATTCAAGACTGACACAGTACAGAGCCTGTAGACCCCCTCGCCCTAAGCGTCATGCAGCCTGCTGGCACGTGTGGGGGGAGGGCGGGTGGTGCTGGCCCTGTTCCTCCAATCCCAGCAGCCCCATGCCCGCCCGTGGAGTGCTTCTGCACGTGTGCTGCCTGGTTTGAGAGTGTCCCTCATTACAATGACAATGACGGCTGAGGGGATGCGGAGCACAAAGGGGCCGTCCGTCCCGCTGTCCGTCCCACCGTGCCCCGCTGTCCTCAGATAGACCATCCCCGTTGGAGCAAGTGTGACTAATTCAAAGTTTACCAGGCCCCCTACTGGAGACGTTGGCGAGTCTGGGCTGAAAAATAGGCATAAATCAGAATTCACGAACGGGATCAGTGGGGCAGTAACTGAAATGTCTGAGCGGCAAAGATTGCCTCCTGCTAGTTTGGTGATTCCTACCAAAATGCCACTGAATGTTTGTTGTGGGTGTCGCCGCGCAGGAGGGCTCGCCTAGCCGCGGCAGCTGAACCGTGGAGGGATTAAACTCTTCTGGCAGCATTAATGGAGGGCAGCTTTTCAAAAAGCTTGCAAATGAGACGTAGTCCGTGGGGATCATGCGAGATGAGTGTACGTTTAAAATAAGCCCCTTCGGCCGTGGCGTGGTCTGCGTGAGCAAAGAGCCCCTGTCTGCGTGTGTTAAGAGGTTTTAAATCATTAAACACGACCCACTGTGCTCAGGTGTGTCTCCACTTAATTCTCTCCTGTGAAAACATTCATTACAGTACAGTTAGGGAAGCTGGTCCATTGTCTCCTTGTCATCTACATCTTTCTTCCTTCTGACCTGTCTATTAATAAAGATTAATAAAGGATTTAGGTAGATGTCAGTATAGAGTTTTATATAATTTTTACTAACAAATGCTTGTGTGCTGTGTGAAAATGCTGTTTGTAGGGGACTAGATGGTCTTTGAGGCTGCAAGCAGAGATCTGAAACTTCAGTTTGGTGTTTTTTGGGAGAGAGGGCCAACACACACCGGCATTTCCTAACTGCAATTTCTAATTGTTATTACTTATTTCAATTGATATGTATTATTTATAATGAGCCATATAATTGTGAGCTCCAGGTAGAATCGCTAACAGAGGTGGAACAGGATGTGTTTGAATTACATTCTGATTACACACGTGGTCTTTAACTTATGCCAGGGTCATTAATCTCAGAGTGACAGTACATGGAATCTCGTTTTCAGGGAACAAAACACTAATGGCTTGTGGCTGTTTTTTTTTTTCCTGCTCGTTATTGTTTGCAGATCTATATCCTTCACAGTTTTTTTTTTTAATTACATTTGGAGATACATCTTCCATTGTCCTCCTGTTAGTTATCATTTGTAGACCTATATCCTTCATTGCCTCTCATATCTTGATAGTTTACCACTTTACAATAAGGCTCCCTTTTGTCACTTGTAAATGGTAGTAACTCATTAATAAAAACAAAATGGTGTTATAACTAAACTTTAAAATTGTAAAGTGTGACAGCCTAATTAATGACCAGGTTATACACCACTTATAACCCCTTTATATGTGTAGCCTTATTGTAAAGTGGCTCCCATGATAGTCTGTAGATTTGTAGGCCTGTGCATTTTTGCATGTTGCATGCAAGATTAGGGAGAGCTTTGGAGTTTGGATTGCTGGTCACCAGTAGAGAGACTGGAAGGGCTAGTATCGGTTAAACTGTTAAATGCACCACAGCAGGTTTGAGCCGGTAAGCTAGAGTTTGTGTTTTCCCAATGATTCATAAAGAAAAAGAACCAATTCTCCTGAGCTTAAAGGCACAACACCTGCATGCTACGGCACAGTTCGGGTCACAAATGGGCAGGCCTAAGACCCCAGAGGTCAGGGTTCAAGGCATGTGACGGGTACTCTGTCTGCTAAAGCAAAGCAGTGAAAAGAGAGGTATGAAGATATTACAGAATAAGTCACCTACTGAGACGGAGAGCGTGACGTGTTTCATATTCAGCCCTGCGCTTAGATTAATGCAGCGAGAGCGTCCCCCACCCCGTGTTACGTCAGGGGGCCCCCGCCAGCGGAGACACCATGCATCCCGTCACAGCAACGCTGACGGCTCACCATTTAAATGCAAATGGACCCCAAACAAAGGAGACTGGGGAGGTTAATGAGTTAAGTGACATCTGGAGTAATAAAGACAGAGCAGGAAGCTGGGAATTAGAGTGGGGGGTGGAGCCAGCACGCGGGGGGAGGGGCCTGGGCAGGGGTGCCAGCTTTTGTGTTGCGGCGTGGATGTTTGAAAAGCCGTTGGTCGGGTTGTCGGCTTGTGCGTTCGTCCATCTGCTCTTGTGCACCTTCTTGTGCGACACTCTCTAGATGTTTGTCAGTGTGATGTCGCGGCTGATAGTCGTGCTGCTTTTGTGTCCCTTCTGTACCACCTGATGTTTCACGCTCTGTTTGTGATGTGCGTCATGTTGCCGGGGGTCAGCACGCTCTGCGGGGGCGAAGGGGGGCGTGACCTGACGCGCAGCCGACGAGGGGACTTTTTCCCAGCGTGGGGTTTATCAGAGGCTATGTCAACGTCTTGCCGTGGGAGATTAGGGCAGGGCAGAGCATACACACGCGCATATACACACACATACACACACATACACACGCGCATATACACACACATACACACACACAAGCGCACGCTGTGTCCTCTCTGGTTATATGAAGCATAGACTCAGCACAGCACGGCGAACAGGGAAGCGTAATCTTCTACGGGGATTAAATTACTGCCCAAACAGGCACCAGTTCTCCGCCTTCAGCCCGTTCAGGGGCTGTGGAGACTCTTAATCCTCGCCCCACTTTCGTTTTGACATTTTCGATTGAAAAGCAGACGCTGCTTTTGCCTGGAATGAACCTTCACATTATTTTTGTTTTCTTCATGCACCCTGTGAAAAGTTGCCAGTCGGCCAAGAAGACTGGCTGTATTTGCCTGTATGCTAGCAGACATTCGGCCAGTTCGGCCTTTGTATCCGCTCCCCATCCTGAGCACCTGAAAGCGCAAGCACCTGGCTGGATCTTCGGCGTCCTCGTGCACTGTGGCAGACCTCGCTCATGGTGAAAATGCACAGTGCAGTCTCAGTGCTTAATGGCACTAATAATCACTGTATCCAGTCCGCGGAGACTTCAGCTCAGCAGTGACAATTCAGGAACTGAACATAGAGCTTTAATTAAGGCTGTAGGCCAGCATTCCTGCCTCTAGGGGGAACCTGAGCCAGGGTGGTTCCTGTTCACTCACATCAGGAGCACTAGCACCGGGACAGGGCTGGCCGCTTCCTTCCCCAGCCGGGGTACTGATTGGGTTGTTCAGCCTCCGGGTCCCATTCCGATTGTGACATGCTCCAGACTGGATCTGTACAGTCTGCTGAGAATCCTCTTCATGGTCACTGCAGTGTTCACCTGCATGTGCCGTGACCTGTGAGATTTAAAGGGCCTCCATTTGGTTGACATTTTTAGCAGCTGTGGTCCAGATGAGTCTCTGCATCACCTACGTATTTGCGAGCTGGATTCGTCATTGTTTGTGACACTAGCGTTTCATTGCCTCACTGAGTCGTGAACACATCCGAGCCGGCATCTGGACGTCCTGGGTGAAAACATCATGCATCTCCTTCTAGCACGGTTGCTGTATTTAAGCACCTTTTTAGCTATTTCGTGTTCGACAGGCTCCTTTGAAATGGTCAGGGTTAGCTGAGGCCTATGGGATGCAATTGAACAAATATGTAATGATCACTGATATGATATTATAGTCAACATTTTACTCCTCTTTCTGCTTGGAGAATAACAAAGCGGCATTTTCCCAGATTATGTACGATAGAATGTGGGAATGTGGTTTTATTTTCCTGTTCCTGGTTTTGTACCTGATGAGATGTGATTTTAGCTGCTGGTGTGAACCTAAGTTTTCCTCCCTGAATGTTCCAGAAGGAAGTTGTGCTTTAGGTTTGGCAGGGTGTAGGAGCGGTGGGATGATATGCAGTCACATAAACAAACTCTCTCTCTCTCTCTCTCTCTCTCTCTCTCTCTCACATACACACACGTATATGTTTGATGTCAACACATGAATAAGAACTTGCTGCAGAAGATGGATAATAATTTGCTTTTAAACAGTCTGACCTCTAATTCCTCTTGATTTACCTTCTGGGTACATTTTCAGCTACCTAATGCTTGGGGGAGGGGAGAGCTCTGTCTAAATTACTGTTGCCCCTCTACTTCAGAGTGAATTGCTCCTCCCCTACTCAGTGTGAAGCGTGCTGGTTTTAAGGTGACGTCAGTGATGTGAATGAGTCAGCCTGGGCAGACAGACTGACTCTGGGGGTTTCGGGATAATCAATTCACAATTAAATTTATCACCCCCCCCCCCCCCCCCAATGCAGTTTACTCGTAATGACCATCATGCGTCGCCTGAAAAGGTGAGAGACTCCTCACACACTTGAGTGCAACTGAATTAAGGCTGTTCCTGACTAAATCATGGACCAAGTGGTTACTGGCTGCCCCTGTTCTGACACAGAGCACAGTGCTCTCGTATACAGCTTGTGAGAGTTTTTGTGCATTCCATTTGCCTCGGGATCCGATTTTCGGATTCCAATATTACGTCACATCCGCTAAAAACTTGGGAAAACCGAGTCGGATGCATGTCGTCACTTCCGGCTTCGAAACTCAGAATCCAACTCGGAATCCGAGTTCCGAGGGCAAATGGAACGCACGATTTTACTTGCACAAAAAGAGAGTAAAAGGAAAAACGATTGGTTCAGAAACATAACCAATCAGATTGCAGAGGAGGTGGGTCCAAGCAACTAGAGGAGGTGGAACCAAGACATCTGATTGGTTTGCCCCGCCTCCTTTACAATCTGATTGGTTATCTCTCTGACTTTAATCATATTTCTTCTGCCCTCACAACATTTTTGTGTCAGTAAAACTCCCATGAGCATGACTACAGCCTTCATTTTCTGTCCTTATTGAGGCCATCTAACGCACTTTTGGGCCACTTTGCAGGGACTCTGGGCATGAAAGGGGCCGGCTGGGTGGCACATTGCCAGTGTGCGCAGATCTCTGCCCGCTGCTGTTTAAAGGTTAGCACAGGAAGGGGTCTCGGGTTACATCGGGCTTCTTGTGTGTGTGTACAGGCGGTCAGGCTGATAGCCATCGCTACCTCTGGTGGGGGTGGGAGGGTGGGGACCTGAGGACAGACTCTGAGGCCGAGGAGAAGCATAGGAGTGGGATGTGGCGCTGCTGCCTGAGCACAGAAGATCCCATAGCTTTTACGGTAGACCTAAAGATGGGGCCTGTTGTTTGGCACTTAGGAGCCCTGATAAGCACAATGCTGTGCTCTGCAGCCACTGTATAGCCAGTCTGGAACTGGTGTGCAGACTCTGTATAATTGCTTTGTAACACTCTACAGCTGTGCAGCCACTGTGTAGCTGTTCTGCAGCTGCTATGCAGTCGATATGTAGTTGCTTTGTGGCTTTTGAATAATAATAATAATAATAAATTTTATTTATTTATTTCACAAAGAAAATCTCAAAGTGCATACAGTCAGTGAAAAAACATTACATTAAAACAGCACTAAGAGGAGGAATAAAACCTCCTGTTTCTTTTTGTAGCTGCTGTGTAGTTGCTGTGTTGTAAAGTACATCCGGAATGTAGTGGCTATGTATCTGCTGTGTATTAAAGTGTAGCCGCTGTGCAGTCGCTGTATAGCTGCTGTGTAATTAAGTGTAGCTACTGAGTATTTGCTTTGCGGTGCTCTAGTGCTGCACAGCCACTATGTAGCTGCTGTGTACTCACTAGGTAGTCGCTGTGCAGTCGCTCTGCAGCTGCACATTCAGCTGCTTGTTGAGCTGTGTGTTTCGCTGATGCCCATCCATCCATCCATCCATCCATCCTTCCTTCCTTCCTTCCTTTTTCCCCGCATGGTCTGTGTACCTCCCCTTCAGATGGTTGCCCGGGATGCTGGAGAAGCATTCAGGGAGACCCCCTGCATCATGGGCTTTGTCCCGAAAGCGATGCCAGTTCCACTGTGACGTGGAGGGGGTCTATCTGGGTAACAGAGCAGCATATGGCGAACGTGGCTTGGCCTAGCAGCCGCTTGGAAGCAGTTAGCACGCCACCTTCCCATCTCCCATGAGGTTTTGCTGTAAACAGGTGCCCCATTTTCCATTTTCGGCTCTGTCCCCCTGGCCCACGTGGAACGCTCTGGATTTGCAGCCCCCCCAGGTGTTGTTAAGCCAACGAACGGAGCGCAGCGTAGCCCGCGGCGGCCCAGTAGGCCCCTCCGCGGGCCGACTCTGCCCCGTGCCGCCCCACATGCCTGGGGGGGGAACATGCTGATAAAAACACTGTTTGCCCTGGGAGATTTATTTAAGGTGGCACAGCTGAAGTTGGACTCTTAAGCTAGTTACCTGCACCAGTGTGTGTGTGTGTGGTCCAGGTATATATTACATTGTCGAGACCAAATGTCCCTGATATGTAATAAAAAACTGTTATTTTGACATTGTGGGGAACATTTTTCCAGTCAAAAAAGCAAAAATGCCAAAAGTCTTGTATTTTGTTTGGTTATTTATGGTTAAGGTTAGGGCTGGGTAGAGGTTAAGGTTGTCATGTTGCGATTAGAGTTTTCCCCATAGAAATAAATGGAGAGTCCCCACAAAGATATAATAATAAACCTGTGTGTGTGTGTGTGTGTGTGTGTGTGTGTGTGTGTGTGTGTGTGTGAGTGTAAATGG
>JAODKF010000009.1:4372793-4385627 GCA_026779585.1 Mormyrus proboscirostris
ACTATAATCAGTGCATGCCCCTTATGCACCATAACGCACTGTAATCAGTGCATGCTCCTTATGCACCATAACGCACTGTAATCAGTGTATGCTCCTTACGCACCATAACGCACTGTAATCAGTGCATGCTCCTTATGCACCATAGCACATCAGTGCATGGTCCTTACCTCCTTCCCCTAAATATAAACATACATACACACCCAGAGCTTAAGACTCAGATGTCTGTTATATCAGCAGTACAGGAGTCTGTTTTTTTCCTCTGCTCAGCCAGTGCCCCCCTGCCCCCACCTCGGCTGATTATTGATTGAATAACAACTGTGTTGCTGCTCCCTGTGGACACCACCCCCCCCCCACATCCTGAGGCCTGTTATCTGTCTGTCTGCAAGGGACCTGGGCAGACTGTTATCTCTCACTGACCTCTGTGCCTCTCTCTGCAGACCACGAGAGTGTGAACACACCTGCAAGCCCCACCGCGGCAGAGGCACTGCCTGATTACTTAATGTGAGTAACACGAGGGCCTGTTTCACGTGTAAAAAGCATGTTTACAGAAGAGCGACAGCAGATGCAGGATCACATTTAGCACACAGGTGGACCGGCTTGTGGTTGTGCTTATCGCTTCAGGCAGTTGACAGAGGTGTTATGTTACAGTTTCTAATCAGCAAGCACACACTTGTTTCCTTAAATCTAGTATTTAATTTAACTATAGTGCCACCTTAAGGCTAAGTTTAAAAATACATCTGTTACCCATAAGCCAGATACATTTCAGCTATGAAACTTTCCAAAATAAAATGAGTATAATTACCTGCTCCATTAGGAGACTAAGAGGGACATGTTCCAGGTATATACTGTAAGGTTCTAACAGGTCTGGATGCTGTTCAACCAAATTACTTTTTTAACAAAATTACTTCTATTTTAGTTTAAATACTACTTTTCAGCCATAGGTGGAAATTAGTGGGACAACTTTTTTTAAACTGGATTTTAGAAAGCATTTCTTTACACAGCATGTAGTTAGAGTGTGGAATAGTCTTCCTGTTAGTGTAGTGCAAGCATTAAATCAGAACTAGATAAGATTTTTCAACTCTGAGCTATTAGTTAAGTTCTCCCCAAAAGAGCTTGATGGGCCACATGGCCTCCTCTCGTTTGTAAACTTCTTCTGTTCTTATGTTCATTCTAAAAAGAAACAAATGATGGTTTAACACTCCAGAAAAGAGGGTTAACAGTGAGTGGTGCTGTGACCCTCTTCCCAGGAAATACCACACCATTACTGGCGTAGAACAGCGTCAGAAGTACAAGGATGACTTCTGCGCGGAGTACGATGAGTACAGGAACCTCCACTCCAGGATCGGAAGCGTGATCGAGATGTTCGTTCGTCTAGGTTCGAAAATAAAAACGCTGTCTCCTGGAACACAAGAGTATAAGGTACACACCAAGATATCCCTGTTTTGGCAGCTCGATCATAACGTCTTGCATATTGATTGATGACTCTGACTCGGGTGATCTCAGTGTTGCCATGTCTGGAATCTTTCAGGTTATGGAGGAGCAAATTCTGGAAAAGTATCAGAAGTACAGAAAGGTAAGGGAGCAGAATTCTGAGCTGCATCTGCTGCTGGATGATTGTTCCGATTCAGGGAGAGAGCTGCTCTGGGCTTGTGGATCTGCATTTGAAAGGTATCTGATGCCGTCTCAGATTTGCCGGCTGTCTGCTCCCCTCTGCAGAAATGCCCGGGGTATCGGGAGGAGAAGAAACGCTGCGAGTATCTGCATCAGAAACTGGCACACATCAAAGGGCTCATCTTGGACTACGACCGAGCCCAGATGCCTCCGTAGCTTCAGTCTCCCCAAATCACTCTCAGATGCATCAAAGACCTGCTGTGAGACCACAGCCCTCATGGCGCCCCCCTGTGGCACAAGGACCAAACATCACAGCGGGGAAGCTGTCTCGCCTTCATCCTCCGGAGACTCCATACGTACCTAACTGGCCCTTCTCCAGAGCCGTGTGTCCAGAGTTGCTGAAGCAGCAACTTCCAGAACTCCGGATGTATATGGACTCTTAATGGGTTTTATATTTCTCCTTTTCAACATGCACAATGATGAAATTATCATGTTGGATTCTATCATGCAGAAATTTCATAGAAATATGGTTTCGGTGAAGCCAAAGGGTCATCAGAGCAGTCCATGGTTGAGCAGAGGAAGAAGGCAGATAGCATCTCCTGTCTGTCTCCATTCTGGAGGCTTCACAAGGACTCAATGTACATATATGAGAAGAGAGTAAGGACAGATTACTTTACTGTGATTCTGATTACTACAGCTGCGGCTGGAAGCCATTGCTCACTTTGAATAATCCAAACCAGTGCTTCTCAATCTGGTCTTTGGGGACCCATAGACAGTCCATGTTTTTGCTCCCTCCGAGCTCCCTGCCTCCCTATCTGGGAGGGAGCAAAAACATGGACTGTCTATGGGTCCCCAAGCACCGGACTGAGAAGCACTGAAACAAACCACGTTCTGTACTTATCACTTGACTGACCAATCAGAGTCCGTGTTTGGATAGAAACAAAGTTGATTCATTGCAGGCAAAGAAGGAGCTGCTGAGTGGAAAGTGGCCTGATCAATAAATAATATAAACCCATGCCATGGTGCGGTTTGGTACCCAAATAATGACGTTGGTGTTTGAGATGCAAGGAAGGGCTCCTCTAGGGTGTGACTTCCATCCAGTGGGCTGGGTACTATCCTTTGTGCGGGACGATGGCCTGGACCAGAGGAAATATAGCTTTAATTGTAGCTTAGCCATTGCTTGATATTAAGCAGAATGAATGATACTATGGAAGCATCTGCCATTCTTTGTTGCTGCTGGATTTCCTGTGTTTAAATGCTGTCTTTTGTATCTTATGCACGATAGTCGGGCTCCTTCAGGTCCTTGATCACGTTTCAATGTGCACCTGTATGATTCTCGGTGAGAATTAAAGAACAAATGCTATACAGGTGTGTAGAATCTGGTACCCTGGTGCATTGGGCTCACCTGGTGCTGTTTGTCCAAAGCTAGCAAGAGTTCACATGTATTATAAATGAAGCCCTGAAGCTTGTAGTGGGTCACACGCTCGCAGTGTGTATGTCCCATGTTACATTTGGAATATAAGGCCAATGTGAAGTTAAAATTGTCCCTTCTTGTTCAGAAAGTTTCTCTTTGCGATGGAGGCTGCTCTGCTTGCTAACATTAAGTATTGTTGCTAATAATTCATTTTTTCTACTTTAAGTCTTTGAAGAATCTCAAACTACTGAATAATTCATTGCAGTTTTTAATCGTTTGTCTGTTTTAACTCCCGTTTTTCTGTGTAGCTCTGAGGCCAAAGCATCTGATTTTATGTCTCTCCATCTTTGTATCATACCATTCTCATCTCTCTCCCTCCATCTTCATCTCTCTCCAGCCCTGTCTTCCTTGTACCCCTTCACCTCCATCCTCCAGTCGCTTTCTCTTATGCCTCTGCTTGCCACCTTCTGCATTTCGTTTTCTTGTGGAGGAAAATAGTATCACCGCAACGATTGTGACACCAAACTCCATGCTAATGTTAAAAGTGTTTTGGGTTGTGGTTTCCATACTCGGAATACATTTCCAAATATTCCGTATAAGTGAAGGTACAACGCCTCACAGTGGCTCAGTTGTGCATAGCGCTATGTCATACTTGCACAGAAGACGCGTAGCTCTTCGCACTAATTGGACTCAAGCTCTCTAGATGGAGAGACAATATTTGAAATGAAAACTGTAATAAAATTGCCAAAGTGGAATAGTAAGTATTCTCGTAGTGTTGAGTGCTGAGTCTTTCATTGCATGTGCTACTTTATAAAATGGTTGATATGTCTTTAAGAGCTGGCGCCACATAAACACACCTTATTTTTGTCCTATTCAGTGCCGTCTGCCGGACTGCTCTTTAGCCTAGCCTTAAGCTTTACCATGCTTTTCTTAAATGCGACTTCCTACTCAATCAGCATAAGTATTTGTTTAATATATTCCTTTTATTTTTCTTTTAATTTATTTTTACAGAGAATACAGGTCTAAAATGTGTAGCCTTTATTTACATGCAGCACACCGTGTGGTCTTATGATTTTTAGATGGTATGTATTGTTTGATATTTAATAAGTTATTGTTGTTGTCGTTATATATTTTTCTTTCAAGGAATCCCTGAATCCAAATGCATTTTATCCTTGCTACTCACATAGTGTGTCTTTGTGGTTGCCGTGGGACGTCTTACACCCAATAATCAGCAATGTCTACCAGCTACCTTCCACTTCTCTGGAATGTTAGGGTCTCCAGGACCCTCAGTGTGAAGTTGTGAACTGCCCCCAGTAATTGCTTTTTTTACACTGATCCTGTGGTTTTCATCTCATGCAAGGAAGATGGATGGATTCAGGTAAATGTGGTATATTACTGTGTTTTTCTGGGACAGCCTGAAAACAACCTGTTTATGGTACTGCAGGGACGTGTATGTTTTGTGGCATTTTTTGTATGTTTTTGTGTGAATTCCCTTATATCATTTAGGAGTACATTTCCTTTTGTTTGTGAAAGTTCAGTTTTGTTTTTTGTGTTTTACATTGAAAATGATTAACTAATTTGATTGCCCTGAATTCATGCAACAGATTTTCTCAATTTAAAATCATTAGAATGAACTAATGAAGTTAGGAACTGACTTACATCAGTCAGTACGCAGGACTGAGGACTAGAATAAATCAAACTCTGATCCTTCTCGTCTGAACTGAGATCTGGCCTTCGATATGTGAAAGCTGCTGATGGAATTTGATTATCTGTTGTCCAGTAAACAGCTGAAATGTTTAATGCTTGTGTAACACTGGATGGGAAGTACAGTTAGACTCACGTGAGGTGATTTGGTATTTTAAAGCCAAAATTTGTAATCGAGGCTTGCAAGGCTTGTCTCCCAGGACAAGAACCTAACATTTACAGGGTCCTCAATGCTGCTGCTTAAAATGCATGCTACAGTTTATGTGAGACAGGTGTTAGGGTCCAGTAGGTGCCTTCTCTGAGAGACTGGGGTCACACTGGGTTACAGCCAAACAGAAACATTGACTATACAGAACACATGTCTAATGAAATGTGTTTTCTCTCAATTGCATTTTACAAATGCACAATTCCTTGTATGACTTTGTGGCTTTCGGGAACAGAGTCCTTGTGATATTGCTGTATCACCAGGTGTATTTGTAATGTGTTTCTACTTTTCTGATGAAAAAGTAACTGTTAATGAGCTGAAAAGCGATATAATTTTCTGGGACGATTTCCCCCTTGCATCTCTTTGCTGTATTTAGTGTATCTGTTCATTTTATTTGTTGTCTTTTGATATATGGGGGGAACAAACTTGTCTTGTGTGAGAATGCTTTTTTTTGAATTATAAGAAAATACTTGTTTGGATTCCTCTTGTTCATTTTTTGTCAAATGCTCTCAGTTTCTCACCACAGATATCCAATGATACATTTAATTGTCTGGAGTAAAATTGTTGTATATTTTTGCATCTAGATCTCATTAAGAAGACTTGTATACTTTTTGCCTTTGACAAAACATAAGATATATTTAATGTTTCTGAAAATAAAGGTCTTTTTCTTGTGCATCGCCACTTACTAACTAATTTACATCATCAGGATGTGCAGATTAGCAGTATGTGCTATTAAGTGCACTCACTGGCCACATTATTAAGTATTTCCTTGCTAGTACCAAGTTGGATCTCATTTTGCCTTCAGAACTACATTAATTCTTCCTGGCATAGATTCAGGAAGGTGGTTGAACCATTCCTCAAAGACCTTGGTCCATGTTGACATGACAGTATCACACAGTTGCTTGAATATTTGTCAGCTGCACTTTTATGATGTGAATCCCCTGTTCCTGCAGATCCCATAGGTGCTCGATTGGGTTGAGATCTGGTGACTGTGGAGGCCATATAAGTACAGGCAACTAATTGTCATGTTCAGGAAACCAGTCTGAGATCATATGAGCTTTGTGATGTGACACATTATCCTGCTGGAATTTAGAAACTGGGTACACTGGTCATGAAGCAAGGGACACGGACAGCAGCAATGCTCAGGTAGGCTGTGGCATTTAAACTATGCTCAGTTGGCACAAAAGGGCCCAACGTGTGCCAAGAAAATGTCCCCCACCCTTTTACACCACCACTATCAACTTAAATTGTTAATACAGTGCAGGATGGATCCATGCTTTCCTGTTGTTTACGGCAAACTCTGACCCTATTGTCTGAAGCTCGCAGCAGAAATCGAGACTCGTCTGTCCAGGCGAAGTTTTTCCAATCTTTCATCGTCCGGTTTCCCGTGCCTGTGCACACTGTACCCTCAGTTTCCTGTTCTTAGCTGACAGGAGTGGCACGCGCTGTGATCTCCTGCTGCTGTAGCTAACTTGCATCAAAGTTTGATGCGTTACGCATTTAGAGATGTTCTTCAGCATACCATGGGTGCATCAAGTGCTCCTTTTAGTTACGGTTGCCTTTTTTTATCAGTATGAACCGGTCTGGCCATTTTTCTCTGATCTCTGCCATCAACAAGGCATTTTCACCCAGAGAACCGCTGCTCATGGAGTGGTTTTTCCTTTTTCAGCTCCGCCTCTGTAAACCCTAAAGATGGTTGTGCGTGAAGACAAATTCACATTCACTTAAATCACTTTTGGTGGGAAGCTTCTTACCAGTATCTGCATGATTTTATACATGATGATGCTGACATACAATTGGCTGATTAGATATTTGCTTCAATGATTGGTTGAACAGGTGACATAATGAAGCAGTGTCCAAGAAATTACTTTGAAATAAAACTATTGGCTATTTCGCTTAGAGTAAATCTATGTCAATGCCTAGTTTACAAACCAATAAGGGATACTGGCGAACAAGTGAGTTTATCTTGCCAGATGGCTGAACTCACGTTCTGAATGGTGAAATCATGTTTGGGTTGAGAATGAGAAAGCGAAAGAGAGGTATTGCTTAACACTTTGTGTGTGTGTACCATATACTGTATGAGAATTGTTTATTAAATATGTCTTTGATAGTTATTAAGTGCACTATGCTGGCAGTGGTGGGAATATGTATGCTAGCCTTGCCAGGTATGGTGAAATCCAAAAAAAGATGAAAAAATAATATATAAATATACATTTTCAATACAATTTTATGAAGCAGGCTCCAGAGCCCTGCAACTTGCATAGGGTATCATGGAATGAATGAATGAAGCAAATATATTTCCTCAGCAGCGCTGTCTAGCTAATTATGTAGATTGCACTGTTTGGTTTTGAAGGTTAGTCATCTACTGAAGCCAACTCTCAGTTGTTTACATATATCTATACTGTTAATAAATACAAGTACATTTACGACACTTCAGCAATACAATACCCACATTAACAACGCATCGGATTGCTTTTTACGAATATAGTTGCACTAAAAACCTTCCGTGCAGGACAGGCGGACCGCTTTCTGTAAGGGAAACTTCCTACACCCGTTGCCTTGGCGACATGTCAACAATGAAACCGAATAAGCTTGGAGGAGCAAAGTAATACTGCCATACCTTCTTTAGTGCGTTAGTCTTTTTTAAGCTCTTCGGTTCTGCTTTAAATGTTTGAGGTTGCAGTCTTTGTTTCACCATTATATAATGTTTCGCGTTATATAACGACGTTTCTAATTTAGGGAGTGACACGCGGTTTTCGTAAATTAATAAAATAATAATAGACACTGTATCAGATGGCTTGTTAATCACAGACAGAATTTCTTTCTGGCAATTCTGTTGTTTATAAAAATTATTGACGCTCTTTTTTGTACGCCTTTGTACACGTTTTTGTTTAGGATGCCCGTGTACACCAGGAAGGTCCCTACAGGAATCCCGGAGCCTTGGGACTCCGAGGACAGCGCGGACGAGGAGCGTGTGGATCCTGACCTGCTGCATGACTCATTGCCACAACCCTTCCGCATGATGGGCAAGGTGCTGGATGGCGTCCTCGACAGGGCATGGGGCGTCATCTCAGACAGAGAGGCCGCCAGAGTGACCGAGCGGTCCTGGAGAAAAATCCCACAGGTGGAGTTTTCAGATGAAGTTAAGGTGGGAATCTCACTCATCTCTGTGATTTAAAACATCTTTTCAGTCACCTTTTGGTACAAAAATGCAAAATCCATGTCATGTCATGTTCCATTGGACCTGAAATATTTCGGTTTGTTTAAATTAATTAAAGTGACAAGTTTCAAACAAACAACATTTTGTTCACATATAGCTTCCAAAAAAAGCAAACTGTCTGGCATGCACGGATGATGGGAAGTACGTATTTGTGGGATTTTCCTGTGGGATTTCTGTGATCAGTGCCGTCGGTCACGTGCGCACTGCCACGTGGGAGCAGGACAGGGTTGAAATTATCTCCCTTCGTTGCACCTGTCTTGGAGAGATGGCTTATCTCATAGCTACTGTGGACGACATGGGTGAATGATCTTACCAGATTTTTAATACAAATTATTAGAACGAAATATAAAACGTTCTTTCTCCTTGTAACTGTAAACTTAGTAAGAGACCAAACTGTGTGGTAGATGCTGAGAAGATGACGCTGTCTTACGGTGATTCTGTCATATCCCTCTAGGTGTATCCCGAGTCTTCGCTTATTATGCTGATTATATTTACCTAATTAAGTTAATCAATGAAACAGTAAGTCTAGATGTTAATTAAACATTTCAGTAAAATGTCAATATTTATGAGAATAGATATTTCATACTAAATGTATACCTGTTTTCTAATTAAATGCAGAAAGAAATAAATCAAAGAAACAACTGTAAAAAGATTGAACTGTCTGAAGGTGGGGATTACGCGGCAGTTATAATTGAATGTAAGTAATTTTTGTACAGTGCATATTTTAGGCATATATGTATCTCTGTATATCATACACCAGTGTATATATGTGCTGATTACTCATGGAAATGTTTGATGTGCACCACCAGTCAAAAGTTTTTACACATTTTCCACATTTGTCTGTTACTCACTTAACATTTACTAAAAAATACACTCAGTATTCTTTTCTAACAAATTAATGTACAGCATGTTCAACATGTGAGTATGTTTATTAGCAAGAGAATGGCATATTATTGATTAATCAAAGTAACCCGACAGTTACAACAGCGGAGAAAATTCGAGGTATTCTTTCTACAGGGGACATTAAATATTGCTCTGTTTCATGGGATGAAAGAGTTAAGTAGTGCATTTAAAGTTAAAGGACAGCCTAGAATCTGACTATTCCATCACCACACAACCAGTTAACGCAACCTATTACATAATCTTTCCATGTTATAAAAGAAACTTGTTTTATTTGACTTATATTTTCATTTATAAGTTGTTCACTCAAGTTTCCAGTGCTTAAACTGCAGATTTTATGCTTGTTATGAAGTAAATGGAAAAGTGGTAAAACCCTGTGGTGTGCAAGAACTTTTAACTCGTAGTGTAGCTTCATCTCCCCCCACACTTCAAGGAGTGTCCTTTAGTTTGCTCCAAAAATGTGATTCGGGTGAATCAGTGGTTATAAGTCGTATGTGGCGTGTGCATGTGTGAGTGTGTGTAACATGATGCTGGCTGCTTCAGGCTCTGCACTTCCTGGAAGGGGGTCTATGCTTGTTACGATCGTGTGTTTATGGGCTCACTGCGGCAAACCTGGGAATGGATGGATTTAAGATGTACCAAAAGGTCATGCTTCTTTTTTTTTTTTTTTTTACAGGATCCAATAAAAATTCTGTAGTAGCAATAAAACACGTCCCCCTGTTTTAATGAGACTCAATAACTGTCTAACTTCTTTGGCCAGGCAATGGCAATTCTTGGATTGAAATGTATCGGTTCCCCAAAGTGTCATGGCTGAAAGAGCTGGAAGGTTTGCATGCAGCGTCAGGCAACCAGGTGAAACTCCATCGATATTGCCTCAAGATAATTCTTATATAAGCGACCATCGGTTTAAAGTTTCAGCAAATATTTGCTGAACCGATAGTCGCTTGTGCAGCACTGAATTTCATCCATATAATTATATAATTTTTATGTTTAATCAAGCTTTTTCCTATGCTGTAGGTGACAAATATGTCTGGAACAGAGGTTGCCAAATTTTCACCAATGGTAATCGTGCTAAAGATCAAGGCACCTGACATGCTTTCAGGTATTTTTTGAAAAAATAGAAGGACGGTTTTGCAGAAGAAGTTTCAGAGGATTGTAAATTTGTGATGTTGCAATTCATTTACAGATTTTAATCTAGTAATAAAGATTTAAAAAGTCCCCTTGGCTTTATATTTACATTTGGTTATATACTAGCTGTCACATGTTTTCCTTTGATTTTGTTTTGCAGGCACCTCTTTAAAATGCCCGTTCGAGGTGTTACAGAAAACTGCATGCGGCTCAGTGATTGGCTCCGGTCAGAATCACATGATCAGTGCTCAACAGTGGGCGGAGCAGAGGGCACTGTTTAAATCAGTGCACAGCAAATATCTGGGCACAGGCACATGTGAGATGGAGGCAAAAGCGCGGTGAGCCACTCATGTAGACAGCAGAACGAGGCGCTGTTTTCTGAAATCAGATTTAACGTGCTCATAATCTCTAATTGAACAATCCATACTTAAGATATACATGAAATACTCTATTTAACGTCTATGAACTATGCAGTTGCGATATTAAAATTGTTGTAGGGTTTCACAAAAGCATTACAGAATACAGCGCTCCTTCAGTGCTTTGTGAAGTGTGTGTCAGTCATTAATTTAATGTGAATGTTACTTCAGCCTGGGAAGTCTCCACATCCTCCTTCCCGGAGGACTGTCCACCTTCACAGACGAGACTAGAAGTCTGCAAGGTGCGTCAGAACAGTTCACTCGTGCATTCATTTCTCTGTATGGCCATCTCCCACGGCCACTCCTCAGGCGCATGGGCACGCGGATACATTTAAACTGTGGTTTGTCTTGTACGGGAATAGAATCTCTGTTTAACAGAGCAGGCGGCCCATAACGTTAATCTCTTTAGGTCCACCTAGTGCTGTTTGCGTGTGGTGGAGAGGCGATCATAATCTTTACCAGTACCTGCTGCACAAAAGAGCTAAAGAGAAGACAGGTAGGCTGTACACCTCATGCTATGCAACCTTATTTTTGATGCGCGGTGATACATAATTGACTGATGCATTTTTAGAAATGCAGATTCAACTTTGTGCCAGCAGAGGGCAGTGTTGCTGCTCAGATTACCTTAGTTAAAAACAAACATATAGCTGATCGTTTAACATGATATTGTGGAATTTACCGTGCTAATGCACTCTTGATATATGGTTTATGAATAGTATAATAAATTAATAGTTAAAATAATAAATGTAGATTCGTATAGGGTTTCTTTAGGGTTTATATGTACCCTTCTTTGCTGTAGATGATGAAGCCAAGCCCAGTGTGGTGTGGCCAAATGCTCAGGAGATCGTCTGCTCCGCGATCAGCAGATGCACTCGTCACATTGCGCTCGGGCTGATGGGGGGGTTAGTCACCGTGTGGGACCGGTGTCTAGGTGAGCTCCCTCTCTGTGGTGCCTTCAGACTGCCTGCTGACGGCTTATTTTTACAGCTCGCAATGTTTCTTGTACGTTTTTTTTTTTTTATTTTTTTTTTATCAGGGTGAAATATCAGGAACAGAATGAATATACATTTATACATTATATGGACAAAAGTATTGGGGCAACAGACCATTACACCTAGAGGATCTTTTATGACGTCACATTCTAAATCTATAGGCATCAATATGGATCGAGTTGGCCCCCCCTTCACAGCTATAACAGCTGCCACTCTCCTGGAGAGGCTATCCACAAGACTGCATTGTGCCAACTGTAAAGGGGGATAATCATCTGGGGTTTTTCTGGGGTATTTATACACACACACACACACACACACACACACATATATATATATATATTAGTAATAAAAATGATTATTATTATTGTTATATAAAAATTTCACCATGGGTCCACATTTTGGTGCTATGCGTTATTTAAAATAACAAAAACAAGATGGGCACTGCTGCTCCAATTTAAATAAATCTTTCAGAAGCAGTCGACACCAGGTACACTTTCGATCAGTGATGGTTTTGACTGATGTGGGTCTGATCTTTGATTCTGCAGGCCTTCCTTGGTCAGTCCTCTCTGTCCCTGCAGACGGGCCTTTCAGCAAGATGCACTTCCTGGACTGTCTGCCCTTTTCCCAAGATCCTTTTTTTCCCAAAATGCACGTTTTGTTGACCTGCAAGAACGGCGATTGTCATGTGATCACTGCAGGCAGGGGGATGGATTCCCAGGTGTCGTGGCTGCGTGAAAGGTAACCTGACTGACCTGTAAGGTGAAATTCATCTGTGTTCCAGGTGAAAGAGCGTGTTAGGAATTACCTCCCGCGTTCCAGGGAGACATGTTACAAGCAGCTGTAAAACCGAGAATCATTAGCAAGCTGTATTTGTGGATTTCAGTCTAAGGTGATGTGTCAGTGTGTGACTGAAGGTGTTGGTGAGAGCCGTGTGTCTGACGCGTGCCTCTCAGGACAGAGCCCAGCTTCCCTGTCAGCCAAAGTGCCGTTTGTCTTATCATGCAGACTCTTGTTTCTTTCCTGGACAGACCTGGATACGCAGAGGGTCCGCCCACTGAGGTTCTGTCAGTCCACTTTCTGCAAATGTCGGTGAGCATAGTTTACACTTTTGAGAAGAACTTGTGATCAGGCAGGGCTGCTGTGGGTGTGCATCTCCCAGAATTTAAATTCACTTATCAATTTATCCCCCTGAATATATAGATCTTTGCTTTTATATTGTTAAATTGTGTCCCCCCTCCGCTATC
>JAODKF010000009.1:4390690-4409204 GCA_026779585.1 Mormyrus proboscirostris
CCCCCCCCCCCCCCCCCCCCCCCCCCCCCCCCCCCCCCCCCCCCCCCCCCCCCCCCCCCCCCCCCCCCCGTCGTGTGCGAGCTTGGTGTGAGTGTGTGAAATCAAACACAGCCCCGGGAAGACCCTCAGCTGAATGACTTTCCCATGATTTGCGTGTTGATCTGCTAAAGATGCCAAAAGTGAATGACTTTGAACAGAAAGACTGACAGGGCCAAAGGCAGCCAACAGCTCAGCAGAAATCAGCTTTTTCTGCATGAATGAAAACAATATGTCTTGAGTTACACTCAAACTGTACAAACATTAATTAGTAAATAGCATTTTGCAAAATGATTCCTCTCTTAGTAGTAGAATGCTAATATACTTCTTTTTTGTATTACTATGTGAATGACACCATTACCCCTTATGCTAGTTGTATTTGGTTGTAAACAGTTGCAAGCGACATGCTCCTTTTGCCACAGGTACGACAGCATTTATGCGTTTGCCGAGGGGTGACATGTCATCGTGAGCTCTGCGTATGATGGTCATGTAAACCAACAAAAAGATGACGAGTTTACAATGACCTTGTCTATGAACACAGGCAGTGTGACCCTCCGCAGTCTAACAAGTCCTACACTCAGGAAGAAGTGAACGCCAGGGGAATCATCACTCAGAAAGGCGAACTGAGGGACCCGCCGTCTCCTCTCTCCTTGCCATTGTTATTGCATCAGACTGGAAGCACATTGCACTCGTGGGACAATGAATTATTTGTGGAGTAACTGCTAAGGGAAACGTAGTTCCTGCAGTGAGAGAACTGTTCCGCAGATGACTTACTGTATCCAACGTGGCGTTCCTCTCCCAGTGACCTGAACACAAACGTTTATGATTCTTCATTAGCAACCAGCACATGTGGCCTTTCACACATCATTTCATCTGATACAATGGGATTCAAATTTCCCATCGGATTTCAGTAACAGTACTGGTGATATGAATATTACTGCTCTGTGATTAACTGAAACTGGGACAAATTCCATATATTTACAAATGAAATGGTTTATTTGTTTCTGTTGTCTGTTGTGTAACAATGCCTACAGTTCACCTTCCAGGAGCAGCTCTAGTCTGAACCAATGAAACGTGATTATGACATGCAGTTTCTCTCCTCTTATCTCGAGGTCACAGGCACGGCTGAAAGGTCACCAGAGGAAGGCAGAGCCCCGCAGGGCCGCTGTCGCCAGGGTGCTGGCTCCATGGCAACCACATCAGCATCGTTTCCCTTCATCTGACCTGATGTTCAGGCTTATTACTGATTCCTGAATCACTCCTCTCAGAAATGCCGCGAGTGTTGGAATTTATTCTGACAGCTAAGCAGAACCATGACAACATCCATTAATATGTGCAATGAAGAGCACAAACGATCAGTCTCTCTGATGGGTTTGTTTAATCGAAAAACACAAGTAATAAACAACAGTGTCACGCGATCTAGACAAGGGTGAGTGCTTGGCTAAGTAAATATAGCTTGCTATTGATAAAATACAACATACTTAGAAAGTGCTGATAATGTGAGAGCTTTTACATTTTGATAGTTAAGTTAGAATTCAGAGCTGTAAAACCGACATTCCCCTGAGAGACTGTAAAACACCAAAATTGCTTTGAAACGAAGAGGGATTTGACTGAAAGAAAATTTGGTAAAAGAAAAGTTGGACATGACTGAAATGTCAGCTTAAAATACAGCCTGTTAAATTGGTTCATAGAAGGGAACATTTTTGTGATTCCTGACATGAACGTGACGGACACACAGAAGTACTTAAATGGATGGTACAACACTTGATTGTGTTTGAACACAAAAACATATCCATAGAACAAAGGGGTGTAGAAGGTCTGTAAACAACTCTGGAGCTCTTAGCTGTTACACAAAGGTGTAATTTTGGTAATTACGATGAAAGTCTTAACATGAGCAGTGACCAAAAACAATAACGCCAGGAAAGCAGTGAAAATGCGTCATATCATCTTATCAGGACTGAAGTGACTGGCCTCCTTCTCCCTGCCGTGGCACGTGGTGAGATAGCTGCTGCCCTCACAGGTCTTCCTGTCCTGCTGAGGCTGCTGGGCTCCGGCCCCCGGTCCATCCTGGGCCTGGGCAGTCAGCCGTCTCAGAGGAAATGAGGAGGTGGAGCAGCGGAAGGAAGTGCTGACGGTGAGGTTCTCCGAGTCGGCCAAGGCGGAGGTTCTGTGGCGGCATCGCCTCAGCCCCTTGTGGAAATGGATGCTGAAGAGGCCGTAGGTGATTGGGTCCAGGCAGGCGTTGAAGAGCCCAAAGATGAAAAGCATGTGCGTGAGGGAATGGGAGACGGCCTCCTCCAGGCCATCGGGAGAAAACCAGTACCACAGCCCCAGCAGGTAGTAAGGAGTCCAGCAGATGATGAAGGAGGTCACTATGGCGATGCTCATTTTCAGAGTCCGCATCCTCGCTTTTGGTATGTTGTTCTTTGAGCAGCGGAGATGAACCTCCTTAGAAGATACTGGAACAAAACATTATAGGTTCAGGAAAACAGATCCAAACTCTTTTAAATATAAACATATTTAATTTGATCTGATTATAACATTTTAATTGCAGAACTAAACATGATGCTCAGTATCCTGTTTTCATATTTCATATGCAGAAGTGTTTTCTATAGAATACGTAATATTATTGTGGGTCTGGGTCTCACTGGGTTTTATTTAAGGTGCAGCAAACATGGCGTGCATTAGGACCTTTCGGTCGCCTTACAGTATCCCTTGGTCATTCGCCTGGAAATCTCCATCAAGATCCTTGTGTAGCAGAAGATCATGATGGCCAGAGGCAGAAGAAACAAACAGACAAAGGTGCACATGTTGTATAGGGTCTCCTGCCAGTGTCGGGAAAAACTGCCACGGGTTGTGCACTGAGTGAAGCTCTGTGGAACAGTGATGGTCACGTTGTGAAACAGGAACATCTGAAAAAGACCACAGCACATGGAAGCAGCGGCGCCTGACTCCACTCTAACGTCGCTCTCATTAATGGGGGGCGTAGTTCTATACTTTTTTTTCTCACAGATGACAATTTTTTTATTTGTGTATATTTTGTGAAGCTTAGTCTAACATCAGTAAAATGAATCATCCTAGACTAGAGTGTGGCTACCATGCGGAGAGCAGGGATAAGAAGAATGACTTCTAAATCTGGGATCTGTTTGTCCGTAAGTTCTCCTCAGTAGGTAAGGGGTGAGTTTAACTGTCTGCTGAGCTGAGATCTGAGAACCTTAGTTTGTTCGCCATGTCTTGTGTGTATTTAAATAAAGTTTGTCACGTGCACAGTTTGCCCAAAGCAATTCAGATTAACATAAAGTCAGCACCTTATATCACAACATCTATCCACCCATCTCTCATCTTTTCAGCACCAGCTGTCCAACGTCAGTCACAGTGAGATTGGAGCCTGGATCTGCTGGCATTGCGCAGATCCTTACCTGAGGGACTGACAGGACCACGCTCATCACCCAAGCCATGGTCAGCATCACTTTGCTTTTTCTTCTAGCCTTGTTAATAGCCAGAGGGTTCAGGATAGCAGTCTGCCGATCCAGGCTGATAACCACCGTCACGAAAGCAGAGGAATACATGGCTAAAAGCTTCAGGAACATCAGCAACCTGCAGGCCGTATCTCCAGCCAGCCACTGGACAGTGATGTTCCAGATGGCATCCAGCGGCATCACAATTAAAGTGACCAGGAGATCGGCTGCGGTCAGGTTCACAATCAGCGTCCGGACGTGAGACTTCCGCTGCTTGTTGACGCTGGCGGCCCAGAGCACGGCGACATTGCAGCCCGCTGAGGTGGCACAAAGGATGAAGGTGATGATCACCCTGACCATGGCAGCAGTGGAGAAGGTGGGGAGCTGCAGAACAGCTTCATCTGTGCTCCTATTGGACGAAGGAGCAGGCACCCCGCTGCTGAGATTCAGCTCAAATTCTGTCTTTTCTGAAACAATCTCAGGTCCAACAAAGGTGCCATTCATTTCTGGTAGGTGTTTATCAAATTGCCATCGAGGCAGATACGGGCAGTCAGACTGCTCACCAAAGCAATGAAACCGCAGCTTAGGAGGTTGTGAGGAGACGCAGTGCTCCGAGTGGCATAAGAAAAGTCTGATGTCTGCAAAAACATAAAGGTATGCAGTTTTGTAGTATTTCATGGAGATCCATAGCACAAGCATAACGAAGCATTAGTAATTAATATCTAGCGGCTCTGTAAAACAATTCAATTCAAAACAATTATTTCTCACATTTACTTTTTTATAACTATTAAACATTCCATACGTGTTTGGTTGCTCTATAATATTAGTAATAATAATAATAATTATTATTATTCTAAAACATTTCTTACCAGAGCCCAAGATCCAATCTTATTTTGTTAGCGGTATACCGAGGGGCGGGAAGAACGCACTACTTGCGCTTCTTGATCTTAAAAAAGCGCGTCATGCACCTCAAAGTGAGATCGCTTGTGACACTTGTACTCAAGAGGAAAACTATCTAGCAGAAACGTGTCGAAATGTGTCCGGCACAGACGGTCAGAAATACAAATCAGAATAACTGTTTATGACTCTCATTAAAAGAAAAAAACACATGCGTAACTGTTAACCAGTGAGCAGAACGCGGTACCTTTAAACCAGCAAGAAATGGGCAACAATTAAGTTTCTTATAAAATCGTAATGTGAGTATTTCAGTAATGAGAGGTAAGTGACAGCGAAACTTCTGGAATGGCTCTGCTGTCCGGAACACCCTTAACTCCCAGCAGAAAGCAAAACTAAGAACCAGCTTATTTATGGTGAAAACTGAATTTGGCTAGTGTAAAATGGCCTTAGATGATCACGTGCCACCTCCTGCTCCTCTTTGATGGTTTAGCTGGGTGGGTCACCAGTTGGTCATGCTGGTATGACCAGCTAAACCATCATGCAAAAGCATCTTAAGATGGTCATCTATCATAAATTCCTAAACTGCTCAACCAGCTTCAGGTGGTAAAGCTGTTCTGACAGCAGTGACACTAAGACCCAGCGCAGCGCTTTATAACCTGAATCATTTCCTTAGGCTACACGTCCATCTCCTAACTGACCACCATACACCGACATCTATGTCTGCAGATGTGCGAATACACATAACTGAGCTCAAATCTCTAATGTAATATCAAGGTACGTGGGGGGAGAACACTAAAAGAGTCTCTATTAATGATGGACTAGAGGCGCATGATGATTAAACTGGCATTGAATATACCCAACTACACTGGCAGCTGTTATGTGACAAGCACCGTAATCCTAAATCTGAAGAGGTGTTTTTAACATCCTTACCTGAAGCGGTTCTATGTGTCGGAGCAGCTTCCGAAGTTTCCGAAGGGCGCTAGTCAGTGCGCGCTGAGGACCTGATTCCTGTTAAAACCTCATATCGGTCCGTCTCGTTTCTTCTTTACTAATTTGAAGGAAAACCACGCAGAGGTCAGTGTTGCTCGATCACTCGATTTTCTGTGTATCGTCAAGTCAGATATTCATTAAAAACGTAGTCAGCCGAAGGACAAAGCGAAGATATGAACTTTGCAGCCCCGGTGCAGCGCTCGCCGTTTGGGGTTTGGACCCGGTGTTGACTAGGTCCGGGCCGGTCGCTCCTTATTCTCCTCACAGTGTCTGTACGCGAGTCCTTTATACTCACAACGCTGATCTGAGACGGAGGCCACCATCCTGCAAACACGCAGCTAAGTATAAAACATCTGCATTGTCTGGAGAGCCCTTGTCTGTTTGGTTCACATCTCGTTTTGACGGGACACTTTGTGAAAGAAATCCCCTGGGTTACATTTCTGTGAAGTATTTATGACGCAGACGCAGCTGCGTACATAGAATAAGCCTATATTTTAATGTACATTTTTTGTACATCAAGTAGCTATGTTTGTAAAGTCCTATGTAGAGTGTGACAGAGTAAAAGGGTTTTGGAAGGTTTTAAGCAACAGTTGCTTTAATAGGCAGCATTTTAATTTAAATTGAACATTTAGCTACAGAAGAATCTGTACAAATGCAATATTTTTACATTTTGGTAATAATTTCAATGTTAAAGAAGTCACCTTTACTATTTCTTGTTATTTTCAATAGCATATTGATTGATTTTTAGTTTCTGTAGCGTTTAGGGTTTGGAAAATTAACCCTTATAATTTCCTTATACAACCTTAAATTCACGGAGCATTTTGCACAAATTATAATTAAGAAAAACCAAACAAAAGTAACTGGAAAGAAGTCGGGAGCCTAAAATGCAGCTGAAGGTTATATTAGTGTATAATGTATAATTAACCCTATAGCTAGATAAGTAGGTCGTTTATGCAAAATCGTATTTAAAGGAGTAAAGACACATTTCCCCACTTTCGTATGTTGTTCCTGTTGTTTATCCAAAAGCAAACATAAAAGAAGCTTATGACTGGTCTGAAAACGTGCTTTTTGAGTTAATAATAAGTATTTTTAGTTTCATTACCTTCCAAATGGAGCACTACCAGCCGATGTGAGAACAGAAAAATTGAAGATTATACTTTGTATAACCATTTCAATAACATTTACATACAAAGTGGGAAAATCATTGTGTATTGAATACAGTGGAGTGTGTTTTCTCAGGGGGAAAATGTTTTTTTTTTTTCTTTTCCTTCTGTGGAATCTACATGACATTTTTTTCTTTGAAGATGCTGGTGCCTGAAAAGTATTGGTGCATAATTTAGAATGTGCACACATGTATAAAACACATTCAGAAGTGAACTTCTTTAAGGATTAGATGCTAAAACTGGATACATGCATTCTGAATCTGCAGTGTTTGATAGACTGAATTGAAAGGATACACTTTTGTGTAATCACAGCAGTTGGTTCTCCATTAAAAATAGCATTTTCAGCTAGGGTACAAAGTCTGAATGCCTCTCTCCTCTTTCCTTAAATGTCTTGAAGAAAGTAGTTAGCCTTAAATGCTTTGAAATTGTAAATTGTGAGGTCGCAAACATCTTTTTACCCAAACAAGTTGCCTTAGCGAATGCGTCCTGTGTGGCAGTCACCTGGTCTCGTGTTTGCATTGTTTTGAAGGACAGAAGTGTGACAGCAAGGTCTCCAAGGAAAGGACAGTACAGACTGGCCCAGGGCACGCCGCTTCTAAACATCTAACAACAAAAGCTCAAACGACCTTGTGAGCTGAGATTTAAACATGCATCACTTCCCGTAATAAAAGCAAATACAGAGGGATAACAGCCAACAGTGAACATGTGCAAGATTTAGGCTGTACTGCAGAAACAAGCACGTAAAGGAAAATCGCGGGGAAAAAATCAGATCAATCAATTTGTAGCTTTGGCCTTCTTCTGAAAAGATGTCTTACGATATGGGCAGAATGATTCTCACCGGCAGCGGGTGATGGGGCTGTTGAGCAGTGGCCAATCAGAAGCCGTGCTGCGAATCACAGCGTCATCACCGTTTCACAGTTTCCTGAATCAGTACTGCTTTTAGTGCTGAACACACAGACATTTTATATTGAATATACTCACCTTCTTCATTATGGTTGAAAATGAAAATGTTCCATTATGGCAATGGAAGGGAGGTGGGCTCCCACTGAAGTCATAAGACTGCTGTGTTGTACCGTGTAAAGTCTTGAACATACCAAGCCGTTTTTTAGCCATTGGGCTGCCAGTGAGAACCGGTGACTTCCTGTTGTGTCGGAGTGTCACACATGGTCGCATATGGATATGTTTTGGCCAATTTAGCATGTTGAATTGGCATTGTGGCGAGTCAGTGAAACTGAGAGAGAAAATCAATTTTCATTGCCTTACTGTAGCGAAATCACATTATATATACAAATACCATATTCCACGGTCACTACTGGTAATATTTTAATACCCTCAAGAAACCAAAAGACAATGGAGACAGATTTTCCTATCTCTCTGGATGAGAAGTAAGATTCAAGAATCATGTTGCAGGTCATGCCAAGTCAGTTTGTGCACCTGCTGGACTCATGATGAGCTTTAGAATGATGGTATTTCTGTTATGTCTCCCCTGAAGCCCAGAGGCAGATTTTAAGACGTCTCACTTGGACAGAGCAAATCACCACTAGTCACCATGCCGATTCTCTGTATAATTACTGAAGCAGAGACTGCCTTCTGACTTTATTTTGATAATTAACCAGCAAATATCATCTTGGGACCTTTGCTCATAAATATTTCACTGGAAAGAGTGACCTGACCTGACCTAATGAGAACTAACTGCTTAAGTTCTCCGCCTTGATGTCTGATGTGCCAACCTGTCTCTGGGATGTCACTATGCTCTTCATGCTGCATATTTATGTCATAAGGAATAATTTCCTCGATGTTAACATGATTCTAAACACACAGGAGTGATTTTTACACACTGTGCATTTCTCCATTTCATCTTCTTTTCCGTTTCGAAAAGGAATCGTGGATCATGAGGGAAGTCCGTGCTGCCCACTCCTGCTACGCGGAGAACAGCGATAAATTCCTTGCACAAGTTCAGCCCCCCAGATCTTTTTCATGGAATATCCTGAAGCTGAAGTAGTAAAGCACCCTATTTAGTCTGAGTCCGTCTTTGAGAGTGGATCAGAGGACGAGGGGTTTCAGGCTGCGTTTGACTCTTTTTAATTGCATGTCAAACATGCATTTATTTATTATGGAAGTTTGGGAGAAAAAGTGAATCCCTGTGTACTGTGCATGCAGTGCTCCTGAATCAGAAGATAGGTGCTAGGAGTGTGTAAATAAAGCATGAAAACAACCAGTTTGTCACTGCAGACACCTTGTGAACATTTACTTATCCTTGTTTTACAGTATAATCATATCGTATATGCAGCCTTGTTTGTCAACTACAGTACATTCAGTTATCAGTTGTGTTTATTTTATGGATGTATTAAGTATTTTACATTTTAGGACTAACCGTCATCTGTCACACCTGATTATAAAGTTCCAGTGCTCCAGAAGCAGGATTGGGCCCCTCAGTTGTAGCCTGTCTGTTTTATAAATGTCCAGATTATGGGTTCATAACCCCTGTCCTCACACCCCACTGTCCTGCAAAGGTATTTCCTACCCAAAACACCTGATCCTATGCTGATAATTTGTTGAGGTAGGAAATGCATGTGTAGCACAGGGGATCCTGAGCACCAGGAATGAGTATCTCTGGTCTAGATGTACAATAATCGCTGTCTAAAACAAACATGTTAACAGCGGGTTAAATTAAACAGTAGTAGTGGTATCATAATGTGAACGGTATTCAACCAAGTTAAGCAGTAGTTGTGCCATTGTAGGCCAATGGGAACTGTTTATATTAATTGTTTTTCATGAGAAAATGGTTTTAATGCATATAAGCGAAGTAGGAAGCCCCCAGCTAAATGTGTTTCCTGGTGTTGGCAGTCAT
Source organism: Mormyrus proboscirostris (assembly GCA_026779585.1). NCBI lineage: Eukaryota > Metazoa > Chordata > Actinopteri > Osteoglossiformes > Mormyridae > Mormyrus > Mormyrus proboscirostris. The sequence continues at coordinate 4,400,086 of JAODKF010000009.1, forward strand.
GTTAAATGTAATGGTGTAAGAACCAATGAAAACGATGAGGGTCGTTCCTGTTTTTACGACACTTCTCATCATTTCTGCCTGCAATGTCTGTACTACCTGCAACGTCCTTCCGGCGTGGTTGTCCTTAGTCACTGTGACGTCTCCCCTTCCTGCCCTGCTGCTATACCACTGTTCATCCTGCCATCAGAAGCAGCACCAGCCTGCCATCATCTGCCTGCCCCCCCCCATCCCAAATTGAGACTCAAATATTAAAATCTGGACAGTGCAAATTAGGATTTTGCTATGTTGCTAATTTGATTTCCTACACTGCGCCCCTGAGGACAGGCTCCCCCTTTGAGTCTGGTTCCTCCCAAGGTTTCTTCCTTCCAGGGAGCTTTTCCTTGCCACTGGCACCTCTGGCTTGCTCACTGGGGGCTTTGGGCAGTGATAATGAGAAACACTGAGACAACGTAATGTTGTGAAAATGTTCTATACAGATGAAATTTAAATTGAATTTTTTTTGGGTGCCTTGTACTGATTGGTGGCTGCGAGACCATTTACTACACAAGCACTTTCATATAATGACAGCCTTCTCACAGTGAAACATCCAAGAATCTTTGTCTGGCCTCTGTTTTAGGATATTTAAAAGATGGAGGCTGAACCACGCAGACACGACGCTGTTCCGCGACAAGCCCTATGCACGCTCCTCTTGTGCTTATTATCTTTTCTGTATTATGCTCTTCATATTAAAGTAACGGAAAAGGAACAGTGCTTCTTTTCAATCAGTGACAAAACAAGCAATATGTTGCTGGCTTTGACCCTAACACCAACCAATTCTTCTGGTTCAAAAGTGGTAGATGGTGTGGAGCAGTCAGACAGGAGAGCATGGCAGGCATGCTGGACCCATTCTGCACTCATGCCTCTGTCCTGGAAGTGACTCATCCGTGGTTTTTTTTTTTTTTTTTTTTTTTTAATCTCCCTCTGACTGAAACAAGGTGAATATTTGTATAGATCGTCATGGGAACCTGAACATGAATCCACTCTGGGTCAATGGGACCTGAGCTAAACCATCCTGGTACATCCTCACACACAGAAGAAAGAGGCCCCTTCTCACTCAGGATGAGTTCATACTGTATACGATGAGCGATTTTGAGGTGAAGGAGTCCTCACTATTTAGTGTGTAGTGTGGCACCCCCTTAAAGTACACTAACTTCACCACCCTTTGCCTGGCCTAATACCCAGCAAAGGGACCAGGTTCCAACACAATGTACAAACGCAGAGTTCTTAAAGAAGAACATACAATCTTTATTGAGAATTCATTTTAAGCAAAATGAACACTGACAGCTAGATCATTCCTAGATAATACTAATAAGATTCATTATTAAAAAGAAACAAACAAGAACAAACCACAGAACAGAAACAAAAGGAAAACAAAACACAAGCACCCTGTCGCTGTAACAGGAGCCCACTACTCCACAGAAAAGGACACGCCAGAAGCCAGGGTTACGTTAACACACGTGACGGCAGGGACCAATTGGTCCTGCCTATCCACTGCAATTCCCACCACTGCACACCTCACAATACTCCACTACCGTACCAGGTGAACCACAGACTTCACACTATCTAGCACAGCAAGGCATGCAATATTAATACAATCAGGTTCTATGCCCACCCAGCGCCCAGGCGAACAATAAGGAAAAGGGCGACAAAGGCAAACGTAAAAAGAATGAAAAGAAACTCTAGAGTAAAACAAAAAAAAGCTATACACAACTAATACACTTACAACACTATGAGCAGCACCACATTCACGTATTATAGAGAACACCAGCTATTAAGGCAACTCAGCCACATAAACCTGCAGCCCGGCCACAAAACACCACGTTGATGTGCCGGTGGTTGGGGTGACCGCCTGAAGGGGTCCACAGGCATGGTGAAGGTAATCCCTGAGGGGTCCCATTCCAACTCCTCCTCCAACTCCAATGTGGAGAAAGGAACGGGGGTCAGGTCGTCCGGGACCACCTCGGGGACCAAGGCCGAGAGAGCAGGGACTGGGGAGACCGAGGCCGAGTGGGATAGCGCGTCGGCCGCCGGGAGTAGAGCCGACGGGCGTGGCGCGGGCGGAGCCTGGGCAGGGACCTTGGGCGTGGCCGGAGCCTGGGCCGGGACCTCGGGCGTGGGTGCCAGGGCTGGAGTCACGGGTGCGGGGGCCTCGGGCACCAGAGCAGGAGCCTTGGGGGACCTCGCAGGGGCCGCGGGGAGCTGAGCTTGGAGCTCGGGCTCTGCAGCGGGGAGCACAGGAGTCACGGGGAGCTCAGGAGTCACTGGGGGGAGCACACGGGATTGGGCAGCTGAAGCAGGGGCCGCGGGCGGTGCAGCAACAGCAGGGGCCGCGGGCGCCACAGCAGGAGCTGGCACAGGCGTCACGGGGACCTCAGCGGGCGCCGCAGTAACCGGCGACTCCGGGTGCACTGGGGGCTGAGCAGGGGTCTCAGGGGGCATAACAGCAGCAGCAGCAGGGGCCGCGGGCACCACGGGGGGGCTGAGCTGGGTGCTTAGAAGTCACGGGGAGCTGTGCCGGGGACCGCCACAGCAGCTGCAAAAGCGGTCTCTGGGCCAACAGGAGGTGCTGCCATGGTTGGCACAAGCGCCTCCGGGGGTGCCGCAAGGGCAGGAGTTACAGGGCCTCTGGGGGCGCTGCAGGGGCAGGAGCCACGGGTGCCTCTGGGCCGAAGGCAGGTATCTCGGGGGCCTGAGCAGGGGGGTGTGCCTCAGTCCCTGGCAAAGGGACCTCTGGGACCATTAGGGGCTGAGTAGGGACCGGAATAGAGGGGGTCAGGGTCACAGGCGAAGCCGGAGGCGGTGCAGCTGAAGCCACGAGCATTGCAGCGGGTTGGACCGGTGAGCAGGGCTGGACGGGCCGATCAGACAAAACAGCCTCCATGGGTGTGCGACCTGCAGGGGGTGCCACGGGCAGAGCAGCCTTGGGCTGTGCTGCAGGCAGAGCAGCATCAGCAGGCAGCGGCACGGGTGTGACAGTAGCAGCAGCAGCATGGGTGTGGCGGTAGCAGCAGGCGCCGGCACAGACAGGGCAGGCAAGACGGGCAGGCTGGGCAGGACAGGAAAGCCAGGAGAGCCGGGCTCAGGCATGCGGCCAGCAGGGGGCACCTCCTCCTCTGGAGGGGCCTCAAGTGGCGCGCCAGCATGGGGTGCCGCAGCAACCAACACCTCAGGTGCCTCTGGGGGCACCACAGGAGCAGGAACCTCTGGGGCGAAGGCAGAAACCTCAGGGGCCTGAGCAGGGGGGTGTGCCTCAGGTGCGGGCACGGTATCCCCTGCTGGGGAGGCCTGCTCCGCTCTTAAGCAGGGCAGCCTCTTCAGGGTCTCCTCCGCCCGGGTGAGCTGCTGGATCGGGGATTCAGGGGTAACACGAGCAAACTCCTCCCGGAGCTGCTCCAGGAGCATAAGAGCCTCTGGGGAGTCTCTTATGGTGGGCTCCCCTTCCACCCACCAGTATAATCCCTGGAGGGTAAAAAACCTTCTCTTTGTCTCCAGGTGGGGCTGGGCCTCAGGAGCCACGGGGGGGGCGTCCCGATGAAAGGGCAGGCGGCTGGCTTTAGCAGCGAAGCGGCGGGCCTAGGCGAAGCGCGGCGCTGAGAGCACAGACAGCGTCCGCCTAGGCGAAGTGGCAATGACATCACCTGCGAACACCGCCGGATTGAGAATCGGTCGTGGAGTCTCCCGACACACAGCAGGGTAAACGGCGGGAACAGAGGCAGCTCCCAGACAGACCTCCTGCGTTTCTTCTCATCTTCTGCTTCTCCGCTTCTTCTTGCGGCGCTTTTCGGCGGTGAAACCAGGCACCCCATGAGTTGGCTTCGGTCGCCAGTCCACCTCCGGCCAGTACAGGCTGGGGTCGCAAAAGGCGTAGTTCGCCGGGACCATCCTGGGCACCCCGGGAAGATCCCCCCACAGCTGTTTCACCGGTGAAGTACCTGGTTTTGGTTTCAGGAGTCCGGTCATTCTTGTTACGCCTCACAGCATACAGACAGAAGCACAGGAAACGGGTAGTCGGGGCGAACACGGGGTTTATTAGACGCAGGACCAGCAGGGACAGGCAAAACACTGGGTAACATGACAATGACCGGACTGAGGAAACAAATGGAAACGCGGACTAAATACAATGGACTAATTGACAACAATTGGGAACAGCTGATAAACACAGGGAATCCACAAGGGGTTGATGAGGGGGCGTGGCACACGAGAGGAATGGACGATCGGGGCATGACACCTAGTTTACGGAACTGAAACTATTGCATTAATTACAGTACAAAAGAAACATGGATTCGGAACCATTCTAACGATGCCGCACTGCTAGTCACTTGTCTGTGAAGTAAATTGATTCCTAGCAAATATGATATAAATGACTGGACAATGTTAATTCACAATGTTATGCCTACAGTTTACATGTGTGACATATATTAAGGGTTTCCTTATTTAACCATCATGACCATTTACCGTCATTGTGAGCATTAAAAATGAGTTTCATGTCTTCTCCGTATGTGGTATTTTCTATATACATAATACTGCTACATGTGCCCATAGTAACTGTGTTTCAGAAACCTCTCTTTCTTAATGACAGTAACATCAAATGTATTTCAGGTAGCTGGTATCTCAGATGTTACAACGACACATCTTCTTAAGGAGGAGCCAAAGGTTAATCATACAGAAATAATGACTGTCCAGACGGAGGCTAGAACCATGGATAGAAGCATAAATGATGACCTTTATACAATAGCTTAGAAAGAGGACGTGAATTGCATTTTCCATGGCATATATCTCATATAGTTTAGGAGTTACTCTGGCTTGGAATTCAATGAGATTTTCCCTTCGTTCACAAAAATGCTTGGTTGGCCATTTTCAGATGCCTGTATCTTTGCAATGGTAACACCTACAGTAGGCACCTAATATGTATTTACTTAGCTTATACCATACACCAACATAAGATAAGCTTGAAATTGTCAACAAAACCCTTAAAACAAAAATATAATCCTGAAAATCAATAAAACCCTTACACAGAAAGCACCATTGTGTTTTTTTAATACTTTGTAAAGAAAACATATGTCACGCCCTGATCGTGCTGATCCTCCTGTGCCACGCCCCCCTCGTTAACCTCATGTTGATTCCCCGTGTTCCTCAGCTGTTTTGAGTTGTCCTGAGCAGTGTAATGTATTTAGTCCGCGTTTCAGTTTGTTTCCCCAGTCCGGTCATTGTTATGTCAGTCTGTGTGTTGTCTATGTCTTGTGCTGCTGCCTTCATTAAACCCCGTGTTTTCCCCCGACTTCTGGCATCCCGCCCCATTTGTCAGCGCTCCGTGCAACTGGACGCGTGAAAACATAGAACTTTCAAATGCCACAATGAAAGTGACAATATTTTTTACTACCCCTTGAGATTCTGGGCCTCTTGACAGATTAGAGAAAAAAAAATGTATTTGTCGGTATAATCATGATGCCTGGTTCCACGACAGATTAGCGATAATCGGGACCCAGTATATTCAGTGCTGAAATCTGCTACCCACGAAGAGCCACAATATTTAAATTACAAAACTGACCACAAGGGGGCGCACTTTAATGTCCCTATGTGGAAAGGGTTTGCCTCTTCTCCTCAGTCTGTAATGCTATCAACTTCACTGATGTTCCTGGAATGGTCAAAGTTTCTTAACTTTTGGCTGTTTTGATTCACCAGTGACATGCAGCTTTTTGTGCGCGGCATTGCTTTTACATCTTACACGATTGACTTTTCCACAATTCTTGAATTGTTTGCCAAAAGCTGGACATTTATTTTTGTCTCTGATATTTGTTCTCCATGCAGCATCTGCACAGCCCTGTCGCAGTACCGTGTCTGTGCTCTTTGTCTTCTTTCACAGCATGGATCTCTTCAGCCTTCAATAGTTTCCACATTTTTCCACCAGAGTTCTGCTGCTCTACAGATCCGCACACTTGTCCAACACCAGACATTCCTCACACAATGCTTGTTCTCCCAGCTGTGAATCAGCAGTACCCCACCCAATTCTGTTGCGATCAGTATTTCACCAACGCTACATGCGCTAGCAAACATCCAGAGATCTGTAAACATATTTATCGCTTGATTTATGTTCTCCACGATTCTTAATAAAGAACCAATAGCATTCCTCAGTTTCATTCTCTTTGGGACAGCAGCACTTATTACCTTGGGGAGGCAAATCGCAGAGTTTAACATTCCTCAGAGGCATCTGCCATTTTCCCCAGTAGGAACTTCAGTCTTGTCATCTGCTTCCGCGTCTAGCATCAGGTCCACTTAGAGTTCAAACTCTACTTTCCCTCATGTCTATGCCTCAGCCAGATTTTTTTCTTAATGCACAATAGTGTCGGAGGTCTCTATCCCTGATCTCTCCTTTACTGCCATCAAAGAAACATGCTGTCATGCCCGATTGTCCGCTCCTCTCGTGTGCCACGCCCCCTCATCAACCCCGTGTGGAATCCCGGGGTTCATCAGCTGTTCTGAGTTGTCCTGATTAGCTTTGTGTATTTAAGTCCGCGTTTCGGACTGGGGAAACATACTGGTCACTGTATAGGGTTGCGTAGTGTCATAGTGTTGTCAGCCTGTGTTCTTGCCTGCTCTTTGTGCTTCCTCCCATTAAAACCCGTGTCTGCCCCAACTCCTGGCTCTCTGTGCTTCCGGCGCCGCGCAACCATGACAGAATGACCGGACTGCAGAGAAAACATTTCCCAGCAGCGAGATGGAATATGTCGACCTCACGGAGGAGGTAATTTACCGGCTTGCCTGACCCGAGGTGAAGGACGATCCCCTGCTTCGGGCTATAGCCAGCCAGAGCAGGGACATTTTAGGGGAGATGTCCCTGCCCGAATACACACATCTCGCGGGAGAGGTGCGCGACAACATACGGTGCCTAAGAAGCGAGGTGGCTGAAGCCAAGTTGCACAAGGTAGCCCTCGACTGTGGCTTACCTTTCGGTCCGCTGTGCTCCTCCCTCCGTAGTGGAGTCGGAGGAGGAGCTGGAGTGGGACCCCCTCAGGGATTTCCCTGACTGCCCCCAAACCTCTCACTGTGACTTCCCCAGTACCTCTTCCAGCATCTTTCCCTCAGTCACCCCAGTGTGGCAGACCTCAGCCAGGTCCCCGCCTCTCTGTCTCCCGAAAATGGAGGGGACACCTACGCCGGGGCCTGGGTCCTGCCCGCCTGCGGTTCCCCTGGCTGTGGCCCGGTGGTCGCCTGCGAGTCCTCCAGCTCCTGCTCGGTGGTCGCCTACGGTCCCCTTGGCTCCGGTCCCACCTCTGATGCCTCATCGGTCAACTGCGGGTCTCCCAGCTCCGACTCGTCGGTCACCTCCGTCTTGGCCACTGGCGGGTGTGCCTTTGGCTGCCGCGTCTCCTGCTCCCTCCTCCCCTTCGTCCGTGTTTCCTTTGCCTTCCTCCTCGCCCCCTCCGTCGGCCCCCGTGTTCATCAGCTGTTCTGAGTTGTCCTGATTAGCTTTGTGTATTTAAGTCCGCGTTTCGGACTGGGGAAACATACTGGTCACTGTATAGGGTTGCGTAGTGTCAGTGTTGTCAGCCTGTGTTCTTGCCTGCTCCTTGTGCTTGCTCCCATTAAAACCTGTGTTTGCCCCGACTCCTTGTCTGCGCTCTCAGTGCCGCGCAACCGTGACACATGTGTCCAGTGCCTGCACTAATGCAGTTATTTTCCTAGAAACACTAACTATGTGTGGTTGCTCACTACAACACTGAACTTAAATTCCAAAATTATGTAGTTTTGCTTTTGTATCATTCATTTAAAATTTAACCTTTGCTCAGTAGGCTTTCATTAAAGGTGTAAAAACGTTTTATGGACAGCTAAATCTAATACCAAATTGTAAAAGTACCTATGATGAGTTTCTTTAGATCACCAATGTTCAGTTTTTGTTTATCCAGTTATTTTTTCTTTGAACAGCTAACATTGAGGAGTGTGTGTGTGAACTCCGCCATCTACATCTGCACCGCCAGCAGTATCCAAAACAGCTCTGGCATCGTAAGTGGCAAAATTATAAATTTCTCATAGGAAGGAGCAGGCCTGAAGGCGTTTCCTCCCACCAAAGTTCTGAACTCCTCCAGTAACCATGTCCGGGTCCACCTGGATAAAGCCCAGCTGGAGCCACTGGCCCTGACCTGACCTGATCTGATTTTCCTTGCCCATGGGGGCCGGTAGGTTTGCACTAAAGTCATTTTCAAAAAAACCTGGTAATGTGATATTTCACTCTCGCAGAAAGATGTGATGAATACTATAAAGTGAAATATGGGATGGCTAATCAGATTTTGGTGGGCAGGGCAGTACCACTGTACACCTCTCTGATTTTGCCACTGCTCTCTGTAACAGAACATATTTTTAACTTGGTCATTTTTAATTCCAATCAGCTGCCAGGATAGTCTCTGGCCCCCCATAACCCTAACTAGGATAAAGAGATTTGGAAAACAAATGAACGAAAGAATGAATCATTTCAGTGGAAGAAGTACCACTGTCTCAGAAAATGCAGTAGGTTCCCAGTTTTACCAGCAAACAACCACCTCTCTACAGTTACAGAAACCATCACACAGACACAGTGACTCAGCTGTAGGAGTACCATGTGTGTTTAGTGCAGTAGGGGGTTGAGGGCTGATTTCGTCCCTACCAGTGTCGAAACGAAACCTACACCCTTACTCAATCCTGCGATAAGTTTCTTGTTAACTTCTCTCACACCACAGGGTTTGCGCAATTCATTCCCTGCAAAACAGCCACTAAAGAAACCAAACCACATATCACCAAAGGGCTAATCAACATCGATTATAACACCGTAATCAAGAAAATTTACATACAAAATAAGGCGATCAGTGAGTTTATCTTGCCTGTCTCTGTGGGAAACTAAAACCATGCTCTCAGTTTGCCCATTTCAGTCAGTAAGAATTCTCTAAAATAAGCTAAGACTATAAAGGTTTTCATCAGGATGTTTGCTAATGATGTCCCAGATAATCAAATATTAGCTAAAAAGTGAGTCACATCGCTGTTAAACATTCACCCAAAGCTAATACTCAGTGGATTCAAGACTCATATGTTATCCATCAATCAATCCATTT
>JAODKF010000009.1:4420556-4430807 GCA_026779585.1 Mormyrus proboscirostris
TGTACCAGCGTATTGCTCATTTTCCCACCAAAATCCTGTTGCTCAGCTACCCCCCACTTCCTGAAAAAGTGCTTGAACTGGGTGCCCCCTTACAGATGGTCTGTAATCCTCATCTCACCCATCACAGGCTCGACTCTAATCCCACAACTGTTGCTATGGAGACAGTGCATAAGAGAGCGAGAGGCTTCACACAGACTTCCAGGCTCGATTTGTGCATGAGAAACAGGCATCATCGTTCCACGCTGCCAACATAACAGAGTTCTGGATTATTCTTGCTATCACTTCTGACCTTACAGTACCTCTGATATCTTTGCCTTATTCTTGCGATCACCCCTTTCCTTACAATCAATCCTTAGTTTCCTGGGCTCATTTGGTGTCAGTCTCAGGGTCTTGGAGTCTCGATTATGCCGGTGGCCTCATTTCCAGCATCACAACAATCTACTTTACCATTGTGTGATACCTATAGTGATGTGATGAGATGAAGATTTCAAATAAAATTATTAACTTTCCAGTCATTTGATGTTGTGATCATTTTATTCCCTTTGTGTTGGCTTTAAGAGCAGGCATCGCAGCCACTGTGATGGGTGTAAGGTAAGGTATCTGGAATGTCAGCCGTCGAACCCTTAACCCCTGAGGAGGACTCTGCACCATTGAGTACCGTCAAGGACTGATATTCTTCATCACCGAATTGTGTTGCTCCATGTTCACAGACAGAAGGCCATGAGGGATCATTTATCATGGATCAGGGTTAAGCTGTTCTCCCATATCCAGGCGGTACCCACAGCGCTAGCTGACAGCAGGGGGCAGTAGCGGTACCAGTACCCTGAGACTGGTAAAGAAGCCACAGATCTTTGATGGAAAATGTGCTTTCAGGGAAATCAGATCAGAGGGGATTCGGCCCTCCCTGACACAAAGACACATACACTCACACACACACACATTTATCTTTGTGGGGACTCTCCATTAATTTCTATGAGAAAAACTCTAATCCCAACATGATGACCTTAACCCCTACCCAGCCCTAACCTTAACCATAAGTAACCAAACTAAATAAGAAACATACGGGATTTTTAGTGTTTTGACCGCATTCACAGATCTCTGTAGGGACCTGAAAAATAGTTCCCACAATGTCAAAATAACAGGTTTTTATTACATTGTGGGGGGAATTTGGTCTCCACAACATAATATAAACATAATCCACACACACAGACAGACACACACACACACACACACACACACACACAGATACCTGCATTCTTGTCTTTGTGGGGACCATACACTCATTTCTAAGGGGAAAAACTCTAATACCAATAATGACACCCTTGACCTTAAGTGACCAAACGAAACACAAGATTTTCTGTATCTTTAGTTTTTTGTTTGCATTCACAGATTTTTTATAAAATTGAATTTACCCTTATGGGGACACAAAAAATGGTCCCCACAATGTAGTATATACATGCCCACACACACACACATGTGTGAGCTCCCTGTAAAATGTGTGTGAGCTGCATATCCAGGGGGCCAGCTGCAGTGTCTGTGTTAATATGCTGGCTGTACTGCGGTATAATCTCCCTCACCGCGTCCTTCAGGGCCACGCCTCACCAGGCCCCAGCTGGGCCACCTCACACACTCAGCAGTTTCTCCCCATTTCTATAAATAAACACCCCAGGCGGACCTGCTTGAATCCCTGGAAACGCGTTCCGTTCAGGCGCGTTCGGTCCTGTGCCAGAGCCACGCCTGACTCCCGCATCACAGAGAGGCGTGATGAAGAGCGGGGAGGTGGCCCAGGACGGCTGGACGGCCGCCTCATCCGCGCACTCTGCCTCTAGCTGCATCCTGCAGCACTCCACAAGGCATTCATATTTCCTGTTTTTGTTTTTTATATTGATAATTAAATGCAATGTTTTGGTGTTCCTCATCTGTCCATGATCAGCAAGTACTCGTCCTATTCGAGTTGTGATAATCTGAGGTGCTTTAACATGAACCAGAGCTTCACACCGCCACAGGGTATGACCTACCGTGACACATAGAGGGGGGTCTGTCAAAGCTGTAATTAAATAAAGGAGTCCTATCATTCTCCCTCAAACTGGGCAGAAGGGTGCGGTATTCTACCTCATTATTGTGCCCCATACATCTTTGGATAGCCCCCCCCCCCACCCCGCACAACCCTGACCAGGATAAGTAACTAGAACATGGATAGATGTGTAGTCAATATTCAATAATATCCGATTTCTTCTCATAATAGTGGTGCATTTAGTCACCAAATATGCAGATCATTAAAAGTCGTTAAAACGTTATGCCTCTAATTAAACACTTTAAGACCAGTTTACCTACTTAGTTTAACTACTTCTAATGTTTCCCACGTGTCAGTATTAAGTCAGGGCTCAGCGTCCGAAAGGATATGAATGATATATTTATCATGACGTGCGAAGTGTGATATGGAGTGGTGTGGGTACCACACGGCAATAATGGCCAATTCACTACTTGAAAATAAAAACTGCAGTGCATTTTAGCGCGACACAGGCATGCTTTATAAAGAGGACAATATGGAGTCCCTGTCTTCTCACATTTATTGAAAATAATGGGACCCGTTGATCGTGCGGTTTCTCGACAGCTGCTTATTGACGTAGCTCAAACGGTGATCGTGTTCAGTGTTGACGGTTTCAGTTCGACGTTAGGACATCACAAATAATAGCTTCCAAATTAAAAAACCTTTTTATGGGATAGGCTTCAATAATTACAGTACTGAAGCTACACAAACCTGCTGTTAAGGCAGGTTTACTGTCCTAAAACAAACAGAAACAAAAAGCAGAGAAACTCGTCAACGGAAGAAACACGCATGAACACAAATATATTCCCGCTAATGCAGTTGTTCGTTAATTATATCTGAGCAGGAAGCTGAGATAGAGATTAGTCGCCGAGGTTAGGGATGAAGGAGACGCTTCCTGGCAGCCTGTGGTCCTGCTGCTGAGCGTTTGGTGCAGGCTGCACAGCGCCCCTGCCGGCAAGCTGGGGGGACGACAGTGCGGGCGTCCAGCATGTAGTGCTCATACCTTCAGCAACTTCTCATGTAAACGCCGAGCAGACACGGCTCCTCTACAATCACGGGGCTATTTGGAGGATGCACTTTTTCCCCGAAAAAAATGCCGCTTTTCATAAAAAAGCGGCGTCCTCCACTCTCCGGTATCAGCAAGAAGCACGGTGAGGAGATGTCAGGTCCTGCGTTGCTGCTTATTTGCCGTCGGGGCGACAATGTCTAGAAGCTGCCAAGGGACGGAGGTCTATTAACTGCCTATAAAACTGCAGTTATAGCTGCTGGCTGCGGGATGTGCACGCTTTGGGTGGAAGGGGGTGAAGAGGAATAAGCGGCCGGCCGCGGGATGCGCTGAACGTGGGGCAGAGACGAACCCTGCGCCGTCATCTCTGTACTTTATAACATTAAGCAGAAGCAAACGCCATATAAAAGCATGCAGCTGAAGGATGAGAGATGTCCGGAGAGGAGTAGCGGGGACAGTCAGCGGGATGACGACCAGAAGAAATCTTCTTGCTTCTCAAATATAAAGATATTTCTGGTGTCGGAATGTGCGCTGATGCTGGCACAGGGCACGGTTGGGGCATACCTGGTGAGTGTGGTCTTTTCCCTCATGTTTGCATGCTTTGCATATCCCTTTTAGGGCTGTTTTTGTGGCATGGCTTATGACTTGGCGAAACGTAAACGCGGATGGTTGATGATGCAAGTCCTTAGTCTAACCGCATCATTGGCATGCCAAGGAACTTGGGATAAGGTTTAATGCTGCTTTTCCGTCCTTCAGCTGCGGCTCGGACGCCGGTCGATTCTTCCCCTTCCACCGCGACCTGCAGGCTGCGCAGTTTTGGCTCCTGCGGGAATGTTGCGTGACCATTGCGGGGAGTCAAAGTGACGCGTCTTGTGTTAAATGCGCGGTTGGATGCGGTGTTTCACCACGCATTAAAATACTTTCTTGTAGATTAAGGGCTATTATTATAAGGTGCTATGTGCGAAGCATGCCTTTATATTTTCCTTGTTTCATAATTTCTGTTTTATATACAACGAAATGTTGCGGTGTTTATGTCGTATAACTGCGAAGGTCCTGTAAAGTTCACCTTTATATAACATACCACGGGCAAATTCAATATAAGGATGACATTTTTATTACATATATCGCAGGAAGTGGCTGGGAAAGTGTCCGGTAAATGATAAATTTTTGTTTTAGCACTGAAACAATTCACTTGAATCACATAAAGTCCGTGTGCATTACTTTCTGTGCCCCCACCTACCTATGAACTATATATCTACTGAAGAAATATTTAAACACGTTGAAGAGCAAAGTCGTAGGTTTGGTTTCATCACTGGTAAGAACCAAATCAGCCCCCTAAACATACACGGTACTTCTGCAATATTGGTAGTGACATGTCCTAACCGTCCATTTCCAAATGTATGCCTTTGTTAATGAGTGCCACTGATATAAACGCACATTAGACCTTTTAAATAGTATGTACGTTTTTAAAGAAATACGTCATTATTACCGATGAAGACAAACAATTGGCTCCAAGTCAGATACATATAACTATCTGTGTCTTATTTTTTTATAGTTATCCTTAATATATACTAACACTACTTCTTGTATATAGCATACAGGATTCTGACTAATGGAGCTACTTTGACCACAAGGAAATCTAGGTTGTTTTATGTCCAGATTGTTACACATAATTCTTACATTCCTGTACCAGGAAACACAGAGCACAAGGCAGGGCCGTACTCTGCATGGGATGCCTGACCGTCTCAGGGCACATGTACTGCATGTGTTTTGGAGCACAGGAGGAGCCTCACACGACAGTCGAAGGCCATGCTGACCGCCACACACAGCAGGGCTGGGAACCCCCATTATGAAGCACCTTGCCCCCCCCCCCATAATAACAATATTCAAAGTCCCTATTACTTTCAAAGGTTATTTTGATGTGGGATTTGACCTAATTTGAAAGGTTAATTTCAAGCGATTTTGGAAGATGTCTTAAATATTTATTTATTTTTCCTTTCCTTTATTCTCTTCAAGCTCTGTTTCTTTTGAATGAAAAGGTTTTTTTTTTTATCCAGGGGAAAAAAATGCAGCTTAATTGTGACGTGTTCAGTTTGTTGGACTGTTAGGTTGGCACAGGGTGCCCGCGGATCCTTAAAAAGAAAAGTATTTATCTAATTTATATAAAATGACTTCATTTGTATTAAAATATCTTAAATGGCACAAACCTGGAAAATAATACTGATTTAACTGCACTTTTCAGGATTGGTTCCTGTCCTGGCCCTTTCTGTATCGCAGTTCCTTGTTTGCCCAGCAGGTGTCGCTGGCCATCCCGTTTGGTCTTGGTTCCTAAGGTGCTCTCCTGTTCCTTGTGGTTCCTATTCTTTCTTGGTTTATTCATCTATCTATCTATCTATCTATCTATCTATCTATCTATCTATTTGGAGCTGAGCTTCAATAAAGTCCCTTAGGTTTTTTAGCTGCAGCATGGATTATCCTTCACACTACCGTGGCCCACCATAACAGCGGTGGAACCAACAGCAATCATTTTTGTTTGCAGAGAGCGGGAAGGACACTATCTTCCCTAGCTTAACTGTGAAATTATTCTAAGCTAGCCTGTAAATAACATTATCTATCAATTTTCAGTACTGGAAAGTGCAAATTCAACAAAAACTGTTTGGATGACACCAGTTTTACAGCTTGGTTGGAACCTGGTCTGGCCTACAAAGGCTAAACACAACAGCTGTGTTGACACTGAAATTGAGAGATAGGGCTGTAAAGCTCCCCAAATGTGTAGTAGGGAGGTAAATCATAGTGTTTTCTCCAAAACCAATCACAGTTGGACTAAGATATTTTGTCATGAGCTAAAACAGAAGCCTAAGAGACCCAATGTCGGTCAAAACTCAGTTTTGATGAAGTATGTCGCTACAGTGTTTTGCGTCTGTATTGCAGTAATAAAGATAATGATTTGTGGCTTATTTTACACTGCGAAGGAAATTCTTCAAACTCAGCATAATGGAAGTCAGTGCTGTGGAATCCCATACACCGGGTGGCTGCAAAAAAACACCAACAATCTAAAGCAATCTGTGAAACTTAAAAAGTCTTAACAGCCTAAACCAGCAGATGCTCTGTGGAAGATGCTTGCATCCAGTGGTTACATTTGGCTTGCAAATTTTTCATTTGAGTACTTCCCGAAATCAAATCAAAGAGTTTGGTCTGTACCTGGATCATTGGCCGGCGGGACATTTGCATGGTCCTGACAGCAGGCATCAGGTCCCTGTGACCCTTTGGTGATTTTTTATGGACTGTTTCCTGTCTCTGCCCCCTATAGGTTGAGGAGGGTTGGTGTGACAGTAACTGACCAAACCATAATCCCCAGACATGATTCTCAAAAACCTGAGGCCTGATCTACATGATGGGACAGCAAGTCCTGCATCACTAGTTTGAAGGCCATTGAGCAGCCACCAGAAAGCAAACCACCTGGGAAGGTTTACAGCAGTGATACGTTTTCAGGATTAACACGTTTATAATATATTTGATGGAATAGGTATTAAATACAGATTTTTCAGCTGTCTATAAGCGATAAAACTTTTACGCCCACCAGCCATATATTCCAGAATCATTTATCAAGTTTTATCATTTATCAATGGAGTAATGAACATCTGGAAATGTAAAATTAAGATCCATTTTAGAGGTGAATAGTAATCAGAGCCAGTGTCTATTTTAAGCTTAAGAATATGATATGAAGCTGTAAGACAGGAAGCCATTTCATTAGGACTGTATCTCATGGGGGACTGTAAAGAGAGATGACTAACAGCCTGATTTGTGACACTGTTAGACTATTATCAGATCCTGAATCTGCACAGATGTGGTCAATGACAATCCATTTTATTGCTTTCAAAACAGAAAACATAAATTTTATAATATATGCTCCCTTGATTTCTAAAAATATCTTTCAGAAATGAAATGGCTCCTGTGTCCATATAGCTGGAGTGTGTTAAAGTCTTACTGTTGTTCTTCTATAATTCCTAACGGATATCAACCACTGGGTGAGGAGGTCAGTTTCTGCTAGATCTAGCCGTCATCTTTAGGGGCGTTCTATATTCTCCAGGAGAGATGTTTTCCTTTTGTGAAATAGGGCTGAAACTCTAGTGTGGCGGGTCAGACTCCTGGGAACCATCCGGAAGTGTGGGCTATATCGTAACAGTAAAGTGGGAGTCACCGTGAATGAGGTTATGGATTCACGAGAGATACAGGCTGGAGACACTTTGTGGTAGAGTAATGGGCAGTCCATACCACAGTGATGCCTTGCAGCGCCACCTACAGGTTCTGACCTCAGCACAGCATGGGGGTGCTCTGGCTAATGATGACTTTGGTGATTGTGAGACTTTGATTGGGAGGAGGCCATTTTCCTCGAATGAGTACCGCTATATACTTGCGCCTCAGTTATCGATTAGGGATAACAGACCTGACTATGAGTCTCTCACTCCTCATGGACTGAAATTAGCTAAATGAACACAGAGGAAAAGTCAAACGGTGCTTTTCAGAAAAGACACTGTGTACAGACGTAAAGCAGAACCCTCAGCTGAGTTTGGGTAGAGGTCGGTTTTTCATTTTGTCATTTTAATCAACAAGATTCATGCATAATGAAGGAAGCTAATTTAACAGAAACAGACAAGAGTTTTTAATGAGCAAAAAAATTGTAAATATGAATATTTAAATGAGGAGATTAAAATATTTATCATAATGTTAATGACAGTGGCACGATGACTCACTGGGTAGCAGTGGGACTTCAAACCTCTGGATAAGTGGGTTCAAATCTGACACCCGCAAGGAAGGGGAGTTTACCATACCTGACTCTTTTCCCTGAAAGTGTCCGCCATTTTGATTTTCTAAGTGCTCCGTTTTTGATAACTGACAATTAATCAAAATTTACTGCGCGGGACCCCCCCCCCACTGGTTGGCCTGGCCCCCCATTGAAGCACCTCCCCCTTGAAAAATCTATGCACAGCTCTGGAAGTTCACATTTTCTGTGTGTCCGGGTGGCTCTAACAGTGCCTGTGTGATATTAGCATGTCCAGAGTGTCAGAGCAGAAACAGCCCTAGTTGTGTTGGTCAGAAGTTAATGTGTTCTCTGTGTGTGGGTGGTTTTGCTCTGGTTGTTTTTGTTGGTTCCTACATTATGACATAAGCTGTTCTGGTAAGCAGGTAACTTCTACTAAGCTCACTGTGTCCCTGGATGAAGCCTAACCCTGAGCCCAGGGCATTCTGGGTATGTTCTGAATCCATGACCCCTTTTGAATAAACAAGTGCTTGCACGTTTTCCTGCTGTCAGTAATAACACAGATTCAGTCAGTACATCTGTGTTGTTTATATTTACTTTTTAATTGTGTTGTATTTTAATAAGGCAGCAATAATATAGATGAAGAAGACCTCAGGGATCTTGAATAAGATGCATGAAGTGTGACAATGTCAGAACGACATTCATCGAAAACAGCTTCCCATGCCTGTAAAGGAAAGTCTGCCTTTTGGAAAATAACATAGTAGCTGATTTTCGGAAATTACCTGCTGAAGTATTTTTATGACCCTCTGTATCTGTAACGTAATGGTCACATTAACGGTTATGGTTGTGGGAGACACAGAGCATCCTGCGGATCCGCGCGGATGTGGACGGAATTGCAGCGTGTGGCTTTTAAGTGCTGCAAGTCCCTGGGAGTCTGCAGAGCCTCATTAACGTGTCTTTATGGAAAGCCTAGAAATGGGGAAAGGCGTCAATCCACGGGGCTCCAGCTGGGGCGTTTACCGCACAGCCCACCTCAAGGGGCGGGGCCAGGGCAAAAACGTCACCATGGCCGCAGGGAAGCTGGCTTCTTGCTGGCAGATTCTGGTGTTGATATGCTGCAATTGCGTGGAGCACATTGCTCCTTCACGTACTTCCTGTCTCCTTCCTTCAGCCCCTCCAGGTTCCCCTTACCTGGCTCAGGTGCCAATGTCACTTCCTCTTGCATCGAGGCCGTCGGCCGCTCACGTTAACCCCGCTTCAGTCCATTAACCCCTTTCTGGCACTTGTCAGGCCATCATTGTAAATAAGAAACTGTTCTAAATGCTTTAATGAATGAATGAATGTGTCCCCTCTCCTTCTCCCATCTGCTTCCCAGCACTGTGTCTGCTTTTGGCTCCTTCCCTGAGCTCTTGTTCCCTGCTGTCTTTCAGTTGAGCGTCTTGACCACTCTGGAGCGGCGGTTTAACCTGCAGAGCGCCGACGTGGGCGTCATCGCCAGCAGCTTCGAGATCGGCAACCTGCTGCTCATCCTATTTGTCAGCTACTTTGGGGCCCGGGCCCACCGGCCGCGGCTGATTGGCTGTGGCGGCATGGTCATGGCCCTGGGCGCCCTGCTGTCAGCCCTGCCCGAGTTCCTCAGCCACCAGTACCAGTACGAGGCGGGTGAGTCTTGGAGGACGGAGGAAGGTCGGGACGTTTGTTCCAATGCCTCATCCCCCTGGACGGAAGGCTGGGACTCTGGCTATGCATGTGGGAACAGAGCCAACACCAACATGATGTACCTGCTACTGATCGGGGCCCAGGTGCTGCTGGGAATCGGGGCCACCCCGGTACAGCCGCTGGGCGTGTCCTACATCGACGACCACGTACGCAGGAAGGACTCGTCCCTCTACTTAGGTGAGTGAACTTCAGAGGCTCTTTGGAATCGTGTGCATGGCATTGTGGGTAAGTGACGTTATCAGTCCCTCCCGCCGTGTTCTCCGACATGTCCCCTGCAGTTATAATAACTGCTGTTATTAATAGACCATATGTGGTTTCTATTCATATGCAAATGTGTGATTTCTCAGTAAGTGTTGGGGGGCTTTAATTGTTGATTTAAAGGGAAGTGAATCTGTTCTGTGACGGCTAAGCACAGGGCCCCACTACGCTCACGTAAATGACCGGCTGTTTATTAAATTACATGCCTTTCTACGAGGAATCTGTTTAGAGTGCTCTAATCTCCATGTAGGCTTTTTGAGTGGCCTATAATATGTTCCATCCGGCTCACAGATGTGTGTAAATATGCCAGAGTGAAGCAGCAAAGCTCCGTTAGCAAATTTACTGACCTTCGTCAGTCCCGGTTTAGGGCCATCCCCGCCAGGGGTGCCGCTAAGGGGGGGAAAGTTGGGACAATTCTAAGGGCCCACGCCCTTTAGGGGCCCCCAGAGATCTGCT
>JAODKF010000009.1:4430907-4443528 GCA_026779585.1 Mormyrus proboscirostris
AATAATAACACTGGTAGGGGGGCCCAACCTCATATTTTGTCATAGGGCCCAAAATTGCTAGCGGCGCCCCTGATCCCGGCCCCTCTTCCTCTTCCTGTCAGTGCTTCCGCATGCCGCTGACATCATGACCCGCTGTCTATCCCTGTCCTGCCGCGTCTCAGTAAGCCGATCACACACCCTCTAATGGGTCATTCTGAGAGGATATGGAGCAGGAAGAGAGAAGGTGACCTGACTTCTGGGAGGGACATATCGTGCCACATCGAATATACTATGCAACTCTTAAAACTTAAAAACGTTTGTAAAACTTTTTCAGAAACCTCGTGAGACTGGTCCCTTCCTTGTCGTTAACAGAATTCTATTTTTCTGTATCACTGCTGTCATTGACTTGTCATTGACAGAGAAATGTGTATTTTGATGTGATGGTTGTATTTTCTGAATAATGTGGGTTAATTTGCAGTAATGTTATGGCCATCTGTTTTCTGTCCACATAAATGTCATTTCCATGGAGTGTAGGAGGCATGAAGGCCTCTTCTGGATACAGATGGATTCCTTCCGCTGAGGATGGGTGTGTGAGAAATGTGGCCCTATTTGATTGCGTATCAGTTCCTGTCATTGTTATTTATACACCCAAAGCGTTTTCATTCTCACTCTTCTAACATGTGCTGATTTCCCCAAAACGTAAATCTTTCCCTCGTCGCTACCCGGCACTTTTATTCAGACCTAACGCTGGGTGAGCGGTGAACCGCAAGCAAGGGGACACCACAACTGATATGCGGATGTTTCACTGAGCTTCTCATGAACTTCGGGCAGAAGCAGCCAGTTCTGGTTCACCTGAAGTCATCGATCTCTCGTCTGTGGGGCACGGGAGGAGCGAAAAAGGCAGCAAGATTACAGAAAATGATCCCCCCCGCAAATCCACCGTCTTTTCATCTCCGTAAAGGCACTGACATCCTGAGATTTGAGCCTGACAGAGTATAGATGAAACATCACAGGCAATGCCTAAAACCGGCCTCCAGCATATTCTGTCTCCTTGGACTTAAGGGTGTTAAATATAGTTCACACAAGCAGACCAGTGTTATTTTTGGCTGATGTATGCAGTAAGATTCCCTGTGTGGTGCCATAGACATCTGGATTTCCATGTATTTGATTAGGGATCACCTGAGAATGTCTCATCTAGTGGGTTTGTATCGTCAGAGGCTGACCCTGAGCAGGTCTGTCTTTCCATTCCTATTACATTATTGTCATGCAGTTGTGTACTGTGCCCGTACTTTTTAAATCTGGTGTAATCAGCAATAGCTTTTGTTTTTTTTTTTTTAAGATTTTATTGTCCTTAGAAACATGAGAAGCTTAGCATTTCTGCTGAGACAGATGATTTAACCTGTCATCTTATTGTTTAATTGAACATGCCTGGAGTTCTCATTGATCACATTTTAGATTTATTCCATTGGTTCCCAGCAGCAGGCAAGTTAAATCAAATGCTGATAAACAGTTTAAATGTAGCTCTATTGTGCTTCAGTTTGTTAGGCAGTCTGTGTACCTTAAATTTCCCTTAGTGTAATTGTGTGTGTGTGTGTGTGTGTGTGTGTGTGTGTGTACAGTATGAACACTCGCAAATGGTGACACGTACCAAAAACTCAAGTTACACTTCCCAGTGTTCCTGTGATATTATTTCAGATGAGGTGCATCGTGAGATGTGGCCATGGTGGTGGACGGGGTTTCTGGTCCTGGCCCCAGGGACTCCCTGTGCATACTGGCCTGGCTTCAATTCCAGCGGAGATCTTAATTAATTAGTCCAGATGGAACTGTTGATTGAGTGACTCACACTAGATGATGTTCCAGGCCTGGGAACCCCCCCCCCCCCCCAGTAGTATTTTGGAGGGAATGTGAATTCAGGAAGAGCCAGGGTGTTAGCACGAGCATGAGGACAGGCGTGGAAATGGGTGCTAACAGAGCATTAGCGCTACCGTTACCCTGAGTGTTAGCATGAGCAAGAGGACAAGCATGGAAATGGGTACTAATAGAACATTAGTGCAAGTGTTACCCTGGCTGTTAGCTCGAGCATGAGGACGGACATGGAAAAGGGTGCTAACTGAGCATTAGCGCTAGCATTACCCTGGGTAGTAGCACGAGCATGAGGAAGGATGTGGAAATGGGCGCTAACAGAGCGTTAGTGCAAGCGTTACCCTGGGTGTTAGTGCTGTGGTGGTGTAGTTTAGGCTTATCTTGCAGGAAAACCACAGGAGCAGGTGAAGAATGTGCAAAGCCCACACAGGCTGGAGCGATGGGGTTTTACCTCCGTCTACCAAAAAGTGTTCAGTCCTCCTTAAAGACGCTCAGAATTCTGACGCTACCTCCATCCCCTCCATCATACTCCACCAAGGTTTGCGGTTTGTTCTTGTTTATGGTGACTCTTTTGCTGTCTGTTAGCGCCAACTCAGTTCACACATATGCCCACCATAGGCAGGCGACTTGAATCAAGCCCCTGTCACAGCTACGGCCAATGGCTCCGTGCCTTGGTCCCCATGCGAATGCTGGGCTCCTTCCAGCACGGGAAGCCAAAGGTGCGCAGCATGCTCCGGGTGCCCGACCACTCCTCTATCCCGCCAAGTCCATCTGCTCCTAAAAGCCTGCATCAGTTGCTTTGGATTTGCTTCCTCCTCCAGATTGAAACAGCTGCCGCAGCAGTAGAGAGTGCTGACGATCGGCATCGCCTTCGGGTTCTGATCCTCTCACCCCTGCTGGCCGAGCAGCCGGGGGGGTCTCAGCTGCACCCCACGGTTGGCACCACCTACTGGCATCTTCCGTGTGGTTGAAACTGCCACTATTCTTGTCCTGCAGAGCAAGGCAGAGAGGAAGGTATCACAAAGTCCACAGGATACAGGCACGCCTTCACTCTGCGTGACAATTGGGTCCCGACATATATTCGCTCTGCACTTGCCTCCCATCTGTTATAGGGGGCATTTTTTATAGGTTTAAAGTTATGGGTCATTTCCTGTGACTGGGTCACTTGCACCTTTTACTCTGATAACGAATATTCAGTGGCTGCAGTGGGATATTGAGATGTGCAACAGTAGGACAAGCATGTCAGATAAGTGACGTAACAGATTGTTGAATATTGACACTTTCAACAGAAATCTGTGTCTGTTTTCTTACTCATTTCTCAGGTTGCGCTGCAAAGTTGTTTATTTTACATGTTCTTGAGTTTTAGGTTACAATGGAAGACGTGTTTGTCAATAGACACCATGCCATCTGTCTGTTTTAGGTCACCCAATACAGTATAACAGCAGTCCAGTAATGACAGTTCCGAGGGGTTCAAGAACAAACCAGTACCGAGTATTACTGTGTCCTATGGGGCAGTCATATTTTGATGTTTCAGTCGTATTTTGGTCCTCCCTTGAGGTACTTCATGCAGGTCATTCATAATGCCACACCGCTGTTCAAGTCCATAACGATCATTCAGATGTCAGGAGAGCAGAGCACAGATGGCCGAGGATATCTGACCTCTGCATTGTGACCTACGCTTGTACCTGCATTGTGGAATAAGGATCCGTTAGACCAGTGTTTCTCAAGCCATTCCTCAGGAACACACCCAGACAGAAAGCTGGGAGGGACCCTGAGGATCTGTCACCTAGAGATAGACGCCAGAAGGTCCTTGTGCTTTGATTTATGGAAGGGACATTTTTGGAGGTCAGGGCTAAGTGTGGGGACAGCAGTATTTCATTCACACGCAGTTTCAATAAACCCACCATTTCCCCATTATCCAGCTGTTATAAATCATGTCTTTGTCTCCCAAAAGGGGCCCACTGCATTGGCATTCACAGGGTAGCCTATACTCTGAGGTTTACAGTAACAGTGAAGGAGGTTGATTCTTGAAATATTGTTTAATTGTGAGGGGTTTTTAAAGTGTCAAAGTACAAGGTTTCTGATATTAGAAATGTCACACCCATGAACTGCCACTGAATGACGCCATAGGGTTTTTGACCGTTCGATGGTGACGGCCTTGAATTTTTTGGTATATAACTGATCTGACTGATTTGCTATTAGACATGACGCTCACCCACGATGCAACGGGGCATGAGAGCGACTCTGGCTTAATTAATATCATTAAAAAACTAAGTTATGAATCATGGTGATAGGATCCTTTCCCACTGGTCTCTAAACAAATTACAGAGAGACAATGAGAGCAGAGTCTAGCTGCCTGATTTAATTAAAGGCAAGATGTAGTGCAGAGAGCATAACATATAGGATGTTTGACGGCGTAAGAGAAACACGGCAGAAACATGAACCACATGCGCTCCAAGACTGGGACTTGGAGGCTGGTTAAGAAAATGCGAATGACACAGGCATGGCCTCTGCCTTTTAAGGTAGTCTGAAGAAGGGACCCATTATAAACAAAAAAAAACTGCTTCCCTGATGGTCAGTAGTAAGAGCCCTTTTGTGGTCTTGATCATAGCTTTGGTCAGGTCTGTATTATGAAATAGGATTTCTTGCTTAGCCAAATAACATGCCAGATTTAAGGTACCCCAGCTGAAATGAACTTTATCTTTCTTCACTTACATTTAGCTCAGACTACCTTAAATCTGGCAGGTTGTCCGGCTAAGTAAGAAATTCTGCTTTGTGATACAGACTGCAGGTCTCTGTGGGCGACTGGACAGTGGAGTGTGGAGATCCTCCCCGGGACCCCAGAAAAGACGTGAAAAGAAGATACTGGACAGCAGCTGTCTGGGGCACCTCCAGCTGTCAGCTGAGGCCCCTCCTCTACCTGTAGGCCCAAGTGAGGATGTAGCTGCTTCTGCTCATCCCAGGAGAGACCTGTGGAGGAGATGACTCTAAACATAGCACACCTGGACACGTCTGGCTGGCTGTCATGCTCTCTGGACGGCAGACTAAAATGGTCGCACTGAGAGGGAGGGGACGCACACCTGGAGACTGGGGGGGGGGTCTGTGACTGTGGAGGACACTGGGGACGTGAACTTTGATGGAGGCATGGCTGATGTCGCTCCTCCCCTAGCAGCAGTTCTCCTTTTCTGGATTGTTCCAGATCTATGGGGATGCAGTGCAGTGCTTCTGCCTGCGCTTCAGTAGGACCTCAAAATGCAGCCATGGGAGATGCAGGGAATGCAGGGAAAGACGGCCTGCTTCCCCTGAGTCTGTAGTGTCTTTATTCCTTAATGGTTCATTACTGGCCTACTGAAAACCACATCCCAGCAATATCTACAGCATCTTCATAAAATCTCTCTGCTGAGGCCATTTACAGCAAAATTGATGTGGGCAGCTCCAGGAGAGTACAGGCAACCGCTCCTGCAGACGCGGTGATGTGAGTCACATTTTCCATTCCTGGTTGTTAATTAGCAGCTGCGGGCAACATCCGCTGTGCCTGGCCGGTGCCTGGCCTTCCGGGGTGGGGTCTGATGAGTTTATGGTCAGGATTAGGGCCGGTGAGCCCGTGAGGTTGAGGGCTTCTCGGCTTTCATGTGTATAGTTCGCCTTCCTTCTGTTATGGTCCTGTTCTAACGCTAGCAGCCTTAAAAGTTTTCGTGAATTGCCCGCATACGTGTTTCTGTGTATGATGCGCCACAAAGACACGGGTATGACACAGTGAGGTGTGGCCTCAGTGACCTCATGTGTCTCCAGCCCCTTTGGTTGGCTGAAATCCGTCCAAGGCCTTGGTGTCCCTAAAACAGGCTGATTAGTGTTCCCCTGGGAGGCATTTAGAATGAACTGCACACCGCTGAAACAACAATGAGTTTTAGGACCTTCAGTTCTTCAGATTAATAGGGAAACCCCTTCCTGTCTCCCCCGCGGTTGGCAGGCTGGAGCCCCGCCCATTACTGCCCGTCATGGTCACATGACTCCTGGCCCCATCAGCTGCTCTCTCTTTAGAGGGACATCCCACTGTACCCAGTTCTTACTCCGAGCTGAGCTCGCCACCCCATAAGCCCAGTGTCTGTCTGACCATGTCAGGCAGCCGCTCTGCTCTCCCTGCCTCTCTGTCATTTGTCTGATTTGCTTGTTATATGTGACCCGAGTTATTGCATGTAATACTGGGGCATCTCAGCTGCTCCCGTTTACTCTCTCGATGCGGTGAGCCTCCTCTGCTTCCTTATGCAGCCGTGAGCCATGCACCATGCAGAATGCGCCCTCCTGTGGCAAAAGTCAATACTGTCACTTACATAGGAATTTCACGGAGAGACCCCAGCAGGCAATGGCGTAAGAGAGAGTTTGATATCGGAAGGGGGGAGCACAATTCAATGATGTAAAAACAAAAGTCTACTTCTTGGGGAGGAGGGGGGGGTGAATCCAAATTAAATATTGGGCGCACATGTCGTGGTTTGTACGCCCCTGCCAGCAGGAATCGGTATGCTTCAGGTATCTGGTGTAATAGAGATCAAATATAAATATACATTTGTGGCGTATAGGTGTGGTATCTAGTGGCGGTGATAGCAGTGATAATGTCCTTTGCCCTGAGCTGAACTCTGAAACGCCAATGAGCAGCACTAGTCTGCAGAGCAGATGTTCGGCAAGCCAAGAATCTTCCCTCCTCATAATTTCACTCCAAGGTATCATTTTCTTCATATTTGGAACTAAAGGATGAGTGTTTTTCTCATAGGGAATCCCTCTTAAAATAGATGAAGTTCCCCAGCCCCCTCTAATGCTCACCGCCGACGCACTTAAGTCCCGCAGCACCCACCACTCCTCAAAATCTGTGTCGGGCTTCTTCACATATGTCCCACGACAACCTGCCCTGCAAGGTCAGGGGAATTATGACAAAGTGACCAGGAGCGGCACCTCGACCTGCTCGCTTGCCTGCAGACGGCGAGGAGCTTTCTGCGTTCCGTCTTTGGCTTCGTCACGGCCTGGATCTTCGAGACGGTGACTTTGACCAGATGAAGTCACATAGAGGTGCCTTTCTGTCTAGGGATACTTTTTCATTAAGCTCATTAACGAGAACGCCAGGCCGCCTCGGCTGTACCTTGCTAACCCTTTATGAGCTGCCTTCTGTTATTATTATTATAACAATCACCAAAGCATGGCTTTAATTAACATTTCCTGAATGAGACCCCGTAAATCTGGCAAATACTAGTATTATGTAAGACTGCAAGATACTTCTCTAGGTTTTGTTAAGATTTATTTGTGGTAATGACTGAAACCCAGCCGGACTTCTCCAAGGGTAACCAGGGGGAAATGGGAGTCACCTTGCTGTGTGTCGCTGAGTCTGACTGGTGTCGGGAATCTATAAATAGTTTTAATGTGATCCAGGCCCTGAGGAAGATGCTGGTAAAATACATTTACACATATTTTCATTTTTCTAAACAAAGTAAGACAGCATGACCAAAATTCCATTTTTGCCCTGTTTTCTGTATTTTGAGTGTTGCAAATGAATCTTGTATTATACAAAATTCAAGGTTCAGTTTTGAAATAATTGTTATTCAAACTACAAGCACAGTTGTGAACCGAAGACAGTAGGGTCTGAACAACAAAACCTAAGAAACACTTATTTTCACATTGTGAAAATAAATATGTAAACTAATTTTTTTTAAAGGGTAACACTTTACACAAGGGGGCACAAGTAACTTAGTAACTCATTTGTTACTCGAAAAACTGTAAACAAATATAGTAACTGCATGAAAAGCATGAACTGTTCTGGTTGATTAATGATGAATAAACATGGGATCAGTATGCAAGTTTCTGGATGATAAATTGATAATTTAACAGTGTACTGCTGCATTATTTATTTGTGCACCCTAAAGTAGTGTCACCAAAAATTTAAATATGACTTTATAACAATCATAATGAACTAAATCCCATCTAAATCCCATGTTCTCTTCTACTGAGTATGGTCAGATATTTGTAGTGATAAACAGCCCTATAGCCATAATAATTCTTTTTTTGCTCTATCTAAATTTTCTGGCAAGAGCGTCTTAAATGCCACAGGGAGACTCGCAGAAGCTGTTCCTGTCTTGCTTCAGTTGTACACACACTCAGATGATGTCTCAGATCATCGCGTGAGATGTGTTTCCAGCAACATATCTGACGTTGATATAGCAGAACGGACAAACAGCCTTGGTCCTCTCAACTGCTGTCACTCCAATGTTGTCATTTTTTGGCAAACCCTCAGAACATACCCAAACCATCGGTTATGACTGACTGTACCAGCACTAGCTGTGACCCACTCACAGCCAAAATTAGCATAATGTTTTCCGTGCTGAACATCTACCTGTGAAATTAGGTTCCATCCATGTCAGTAAATGTATTAATTCATTTCACTGTGTGTACTGAACTGAAAATGATGTGCTGAACTTTACATGACGAATACTATGTGTGTTGTTTCAGCCCTAGAACCTTGGGTAATGTCTCCCGCAGTCTTAACAGCATGTATCAATACGTGTTCCAGGCATCTTGTTCTCAACGCTTGTCTTCGGCCCAGCTTGCGGTTTCATCCTGGGGTCCCTCTGCACCAAGATCTACGTGGATGCAGTCTTCATCGGCAGCAGTGAGTCTCCGTGTATCGCTGCGCCGTGTGTATTAGTGCCCTTGCACTGTGTTTTCACACCTTGCTGCTGCCAGACACAGTCACTAAGCCCTGTGGCAGACAAAACTCTGCTTCTTGGCATCTAATCCCATGACACATGTTGTTTACATGGCAGGCACCTTTTTCAATAGTAGCCTGGCTGAATGTGCGCTGCTCCAGTAGGATTTTAAACATAATATACACTAAAAAGAGAATGTGTGCAACAATGGCGAAGGCGACTAAATTCTGCGGCTTTAAATGCGCCGTAAACCTGCCTGCGCTCCCTTGTGTCCCAGGATCGTCTGATTATTTAACACTGTGAACAGCCAGTTGCGCCTCCAGAAGGTATGAATAATTCACTGACTGGGCTGTTTCCCAGCCAGCCGAACCTGCGTGAAGGTGACGTCTATCTCGTGTGAGTTATCCGAGCAGGGGGGCACGGTGAAAAGGCGCGGCTCTCCGCAGGCAGGCTGGACATCACCCCCGATGACCCCCGCTGGATCGGGGCCTGGTGGGGAGGCTTCATCCTGTGTGGGGTGCTGCTCTTCTCCTCCGCGCTGCCCATGTTCGGCTTCCCGCCGTCCCTGGTCGAGCACGAGGAAGTCGGCAGGTGCGACAGCGAGCGCGCCATGCTCCCGAGGGATTCGTCGCAGGACTGCGAGGGAACTGGGCCCAGCAACGGTGTCCTGGGCCACCTGGAGGACAGGGACGGCCCGTCCTGCTGCGAACAGCTCAGAGGTGAGCGAGAGCGTCACAAGCACCAGGATAAAAATACCCTCACGAAACTCTTTCTCAGTACTTATAATGATACTGCTTATGTTCTTGAGATGTTTAGCGACACCTATGGATTACACCATGGAACTGCATAGTCCGCTCTATTACATTATGCCCCTTCAGTTGTTCAGCGGGAACCCCGTTTTTTCCTGCCAAAGGATGGAAGATACCATATTGTCTGTCTTAAACCCAAGAGAGTAGCATTTCCCCTGTCTGTAATGGTGGTTTTATACAACACCCAGGCAAAATAAAGTGAGTGATGCTTGTAGCCAGTCCTGTAAATTCTCAAGTTTCTTTCTGGTTTCTTGTTTCACTTGCTTTTTCTTACTATGACTGCAGTGAGTCCTGATCGAAACAAGCTGACTGAAAATAGAAATTTGCATTTGACCCGTCCTAGTTCCTGCGTTTCCATTCATGATTTAAATGTCTGCATGTACAACCATATATGGTTTGACGCTCAGGTCACTGTGCGTCTGGTAAGATTCAGACACAGCGGTAGGTCGGTAGCAGCAGAGGATTGTGGGAACAGAGTGATACCTCTGCCTGTCGTCATGCCTTCTCGACGTTGCAGGTGTAATGGTGTGAACTCACAGATATTATGAGTCTTTGGAGATTTCTGTCCTTGCCCGTTTTCTGCAGTGATTCCAATGGTGACCAGGCACCTCCTATCCAACCCTGTCTTCACCTGCATCATCCTGGCCGCCTGCATGGAGATCGCCGTGGTTGCCGGCTTCGCCGCCTTCCTGGGGAAGTACCTGGAGCAGCAGTTCAACCTCACCACCTCGTCAGCCAATCAGCTACTTGGTTAGTTGCATGTGTGCCAATCAGCTACTTGGTTAGTTGCATGTGTGGCGAGCGGCGGGACCTGGTGGTGACGTTGTCTGATCTTGCTGGTCTATAGGCATGACCGCCATCCCTTGTGCCTGCCTGGGTATTTTCCTGGGGGGTCTACTGGTGAAGAAGCTGAACCTGTCTGCCCTGGGGGCAGTGCGCATGGCCATGATGGTCAACCTAGCATCCACGGCGTGCTACGTCTCCTTCCTCTTCCTCGGCTGTGGCACGGGACCCGTCGCCGGGGTGACTGTGGCTTACAACAACGAGTAAGGGCTTCATCTAACACATACAGGGGAGACAAAAATCTGACCATATTTGGCACGTGCTGCGTGAATTTAATTCATTTTATGTAAATTTCGTGGCCCGAGCAATTCATTTTCCGTGAATTTCGAATCTTTAAAGGGGAAGTGTGTCACTGTGGCTCGTAGCTGAGCTTTATAACAGAAATGAAGAGCAAACGTGCGGAGAATCACAGGAAGCAGAGTGGTGCCTGAAACACCGTGCCCTTGTCAGGAGCCTGCAGGCCGGCCGGAGACCGGAGGCAGCCTGCGTGGACAGCTGCGGGTGTCACACGTCGTCTCTGAGCCCTGTGTGTGGCTCCGACGGGGTCACCTACCTGTCCGCCTGCTTCGCCGGCTGTACCCGAGCTGTGAGTACAGCCCCCTCGACCCCCCCCTCCCCCAGGGTTCATGAACCAGACACATCCTACTTTTATGCGGCAGTTTGCTTGTGGAACAGATAAGAAACAAACACTTGAAGTAAAATGCTGTTGTTCAGTCCTTTTTTTGGGGTGGTAATCCTGTTTCAGGTTAAATTTACATGTAATGTTCTGGCTGCCATTTTTCCAAGCTGGGCAAGCCCGATAAGTGAGGGGAGCGTCCTCCGTGTTTGTTTTTCATTACCATAACAGATAAGATGGCCATCGCAACCCGGTGTGGCACTCGACGTTTAATATCAGGCAGCTGGTGGAGTTTAATGTCAGCCTGTGCTTGTAATGGCTGCCCACCGGGACACGCCGAGTATTAAAGCTTCCAGACTAGAACCCGTCGCTTAGTTACCTCTGCAAGCTGCACCTTGATTGCCGACAAGTCATTTTTTGCGGGGCAGTTTAAAGGAAGTGATCTTCTTATGCTCGCCACCTTAGGTGAATAGGTTTAGTGACTTTCAATTAAATTGAATCCTCGTCTTCTGTAGAATCTGACGGGCTGTGCTTGCATCGCCGGTCGCCGTGACGGCGGCACAGCCAGCCCGGGGAAGTGCCCCAGTCCCGGCTGTCAAGAGGCTTTCCTCATCTTCCTCTGCGTCATCTGCGCCTGCAGCATGATTGGCGCCATGGCCCAAACGCCTTCCGTCATCATCCTCATCCGGTAGACCATTGCGCCGGATAAGGGGGGTCTCCATAAGTGAACATGCCCACACATGCACCCAAATTCCCTGTAGCTCCACAAAGTGGTGAGCTAATGATGTAAAGGTTATGGGTTCAATTCCCCACAAATGCATTAAAGTCACTTTGGATAAAAGCATGACACAAAGCAGTAATTACGAAGGGTATCAATTGCTCATATTTATATATGCACCTTAAGTATTAACCTCAGCCATCCCAGAAAGGTCTGAATCACTTCAGTAAAATGATGTCACAGTTCATTGTTGTTTTTTTACAGGACGGTGAATCCGGAGCTAAAATCATACGCTCTTGGTGTGCTCTTCCTCCTCCTCAGGCTTCTTGGTAAGACCCAGCTGAAGGCTACAGCCTGCTTATTCCCCATGCACCCCTGTGACTCCCCATACATCCCCGTGTCACCCCATATACCCCTGCATCCTCCCATACACCCCTATGTCCTCCCATACACCCCTGTGTCACCCCATACACCCCTGTGTCGCTCCATACTCCCCTGTGTCACTCCATACACCCCTGTGTCGCCCCATATACCCCTGTATCCTCCCATACACCCCTATGTCCTCCCATACACCCCTGTGTCACCCCATACACTCATGTCGCTCCATACACCCCTGTGTCACTCCATACTCCCCTGTGTCACTCCATACTCCCCTGTGTCGCCCCATGCACCCCTGTGTCGCCCCATACTCCCCTGTGTCGCCCCATACACCCCTGTGTCACCCCATACACTCATGTTGCTCCATACACCCCTGTGTTTCTCCATACACCCCTGTGTCACCCCATACACTTGTGTCACTCCATACACCCCTGTGTCACCCCATACACTCATGTCACTCCATACAGCCCTGTGTCTCTCCATACACCCCTGTGTCACTCCATACACCCCTGTGTCGCCCAATACACCCCTGTGTCACCCCATATACCCCTGTATCCTCCCATACACCCCTATGTCCTCCCATACACCCCTGTGTCACCCCATACACCCCTGTGTCACTCCATACACCCCTGTGTCGCTGCATACTCCCCTGAGTCTCCCCATACTCCCCTGTGTCGCCCCATGCACCCCTGTGTCGCCCCAGACTCCCCTGTTTCACCCCATACA
>JAODKF010000009.1:4445296-4473120 GCA_026779585.1 Mormyrus proboscirostris
AGATCCCCGCAGGCTCTGGTGTGGTGGTGGGGGGGGGGTGGGGGGCCGTTTTCTTCAACCTGGCTGCAGTAATGCTTCAGGGAGCAAAACACGTTGCGAGCAGAGACTTCAAAACCAGTTTGGTCTGCAGTGAAGTGGAATTTCTGCCTGTGGAGACGCCTTAAAGGTGCAGCTGTAAATATTTCATTTCATTTTTATGTGCAGAATGTTTTCTTTTTATTGTCTTTAATTCGATATTCATACACTTATGGCATGCACACTTACGTGGGCCGCAAATCTCCATAAAAAGACAACAATCGCATCTAAGCAAAACAGGAAGTAAAGTTTTATCGACCAGTTTCAAAAATGATTGAATAAGCCCATACCTGACTGATAGTATAAATGTAAAAGGCTATATAAAGAGAACAGTATCATCAGTTAAATCAGGATTATGATGAATATGAGGTTGCGTGCAGCTGTGAGGTAAAGCCAGGTTACTCTCTCCCTCCCTCTCTTTACTCCCCCTACACACTTACACAAGCTATCTGTCCAGCATGATTCACGCAGAACCCAGTACGGCATCAATGTGTGATTCTGTAGCAGACAAGTCGCTCCTGTGTATGAAAGAGTCCATTAAAATGGTCTCGTCGGGGTATCGCTGGCAGTTGGCGGTGCCAGTCGGCGGTGCCAGGCTGCTCTGTGCCTGCAGACAGTCAGCGATTCACCGACTGGAACACGACATTCAAATTTGGTACGTTTGCAGAGGCGGGAGGCAAGGCTTTCAGCCCAGTTCTCATTTGAGCATTCATTCATTATGCCCAATTTTTCCATGCAGTCATCCATTGAATCCAGGTAAACAGAAAACATGAGCTATGTAGCGCATGGAACAGCAGGTCCATCAAAGGCACTCTAGCTCTCATGCTAACAGCAATTTAGCAGCACAAACACACCCCCACAGCAGTTGTTTACACTGTAGGAGGAAACCCAGATTCAGATCAAGGTGGGCAACAAAAAGCAGCCTGGGAATTTGGGGGTGGGGGCATCCCTTTGGAAAATTTTGCCAATCACAATCAATCAACCAGTTGGCCACCAATGAAATAAAGCATGATCCGTTAATTAGATACAGCAATCAACCTGAAAACATGACAAGATGGACGAATGGGTTGGGCACCCCTGGAATTTAGGTTCTATAATGTCGCTGTTGGGGTACACAGACCGGCCCTGACAAGACTGGCCCACCAGGAAAATTCTGGAACTTTCTGATAGGCAGGTCGTGCGTGAAGGTGGGAATGCATTGAAATACAACAACTCAGAGGTGTGTGGTGACACTACACTACCGTATCACCCTATTCACATCTACATTTGTGATCACCAGTGTAGTGCAATTGCTGTGATCTGCTTTAAACTGGCGTAAATGAAAATGCATTCAGATGAAACTGGTATGTGGTGGGTGACCATCCAGTCACAGTCCGACGCAATCAGCCAAGCTTAATTGCCCGAAACTAACGTTTTTCTCTTAATATCACCACAAAGTGTCACCCTTCAGACGATACAGATTGGGGTTAAAATGAAATTTATGGATTTTTCTGCACCATACATGTGCTTCGGATGAGCATTCTTTGATCTTTTACATTTGCCACCTGCTGAAAGGCGATTGTACTAATTGCGCATATGATTAATTTAGGCTCCTTTCTGGAGATTAATTTCTCCAGAGACCAGTGCTTAATTGCAAAAGTATGTCACTGTTTTGAATAATCTGAAAGAGCTGTGTTTTCCCTCTGGGTTTCAGGACTGTCCATAAGAGGCGGGACTTTAATGAATAACAAACTAGCAGCACCCACAGACATATAAATAAAATATGCTTACTGAAGTATTCTCAAGCCTGAATTCCTAATGACAAATGAGATTTTACCAGTGTTTCATTCAGTCTGTTTTAAAAGTTGAATAAAAACGAAACATTAACTGATGTGTGTTTTGTAGCGTTGGCTAAATGAAGCATCATGAACCATTTGTTGTATTTTCTGACTCCACTAGATGGTGCTCTCTGTTCAAAAAAAGGAACAAAGCACACCCCCAAAGCAAACCAAGAGCGTCATCTAGTGAGGTCAAAAAATACCGCCACTGGTTCATGACGCTTCACTTGGTCATCATTAGTGTTTTGAAAGCATTGTTGCCAGATTAGATTTTTTTTTGCTTGTGCAAAGAGGAACATACATATGAACAGGTTATTTTGTCATTAGAATAGTGTTAACCCATAGGCTGTATTACATTGCAGTTAACACGATTCCATTTCAGACACGAATTTGAAAAGCAAAGATCATGTGACAGTGTGATTTCAAGTGACACTCCGGAGCATTGCTTCAAAACAGCATCCAGGAACCCATGCATACTTTTTAGTATGATACAGTAAGTAATTGTGCGCATTTTGAACAGTTTTTGGGCTGTAAACTGTCAACTGTATCCAGCAACACTGTTTGAAGGAGCTTAGAGAAGCCTTGTTTGAGGCACAAGATTTGCAAGTCTGTGACAGGCCAACTTAAGGGTTTTCATAAGCACAAGAAGGTCCTGCAAGAATAAAATGAACAAGTTAAAAAGAAGAAGGAACACCAGTATGGGAAATTATAATCCCAGGTCCCAAAGGTGTCATCGGGCACTTAAAAGAATAACCTCATGTGATATCTTCAGATTTACACCTAGTGATTCTAGGATGTATCTTTGACATTTATATGTGTGTGTGTGTGAGTTATATTACATTGTGTGGCCAAATGTCCCTCACAATATAATAAAAATCTGTTTTTTTTTTACATTTTGGGCACCATTTTTCAGGTCCCCACAAAGATCTGTGAATGAGATCAAAAAAGTAAAAATGCCAAAAGTCTCCTGTTTTGTTTGGTTGCTTATGGTTAAGGTTAAGGCTGGGTAGAAGTTAAGGTCATCATGCTGTGATTAGAGTTTTCCCCATAGAAATGCATGGAGAGTCCCCACAAAGATATAATTACAAACCTGTGTTTGTGTGTGTGTGTGTGTGTGTATTTTCAGAAAATGGTGTCTGCAGTGCCAGACTTTATTTTGAGGGACATCTGTTCATGAATACTAGCTGGCCTGCTTATACTAACACGCGTGGATTGCAAAGCCACACTTTCCGGATACTAATTGCCATGCTAATGCACTTTTAGTTTTCTGAGCAAATGCATCCCTTAAAACCCAGCCTGTGCGAAATCGTTGTTCAATAGAAGCATGGCTTAATAATTAAAAAAAAATCTAATACACTTTGAAGAACGTGGGTTCTGAACTGCTAATAAAGTATCAAACTATACCAGGGGTGGCCAGTCTTATCCTGAAAGGGCCACTGTGTTTGTGGGTTTTTGCTGCAACTCCCTACAGTAATTAGATAACTCATTAGAGGATTGATTGGCTGAAGAGTCCTCACACCTGGGTTTGAACAGCTAACCTAAAGGTTATCCCACAAACCTGGAAACACACCGGCCCTTTGCGGAAAAGACTGCCCACCCCTGAACTATGTAAGAGTCGCAGTATGTGAGGTTGCAGTGAATTCAACCTGTCGATAGTGAAGATGTGTTGTTCAATGACAGCGAAGATCTTTCAAAATTTAACACACAGAAGCTAAGTAAAGATTACATGAATGATTAAACTTAAGTTCCTGTACGTTCGTTTAGTCCTGAGTAATAAAAATATTACAGATGGTAAAGAGGGTGTTTTCCCCAAATGCACAACCCTTTACAAGTCAGTACTTCTACACATCACCCAGAACACTGAGAGCTTGTGCGTAGCTAATTTCACTCAGGTAGAATCACCATTCACCAGAGCATGCTGAGTAACTGGGCTTTAAATCACGTTTGTTCCGAAGCAGCAGGTGTTGCACTGGTTTATCAGCTCTGACAGGTAAATGTACAATAATGGTACCATTCAATCATGATTTCACAGGCTTTAACTGTGCAGTTTTATTTAGCTGGAAATATGTGGCTTCCAAGGGTCAGAAGTAAAATGTATATTGACTGTCTAGTGAGCCGAATGGCTGTTGAACAGAATAGTGAATTTCGACTTGACATTCAGCGCGTCAGGGAAAGCACTTCATGCCACTGGCATTCAAATAGCATTTATCAAAGGAGGAAAATAGCACCAAGCTGAATATTTCATAGTTCAAATTCCAAGGGCCATCTGCTTTTTAACACCTTTGCCTCTTTATCCTGTCAATCTCCAGCCATCCAAAGCCAAAATGGAATTCAAATAGGCAAGCCTTTGTAGTGCCACCTACTGGCCAAACTTATAGGCAGCAAATTGACCCATGTTCCGCTATCAAGGTCGTAACTCCAACAACTAACAGGTTTGTAGAAAATACTGTGGAAATGTTTTGATACTTGGGTTTACTGTGCCCTTTAAATATTTAATCAAATCAGTAAATCTGTACATGTTATAAATGTATTAATAGTGCATGAAAAATTTAGAGATGACCAAGAAACATAGCATTTAATTCAGTCAGGCAGATGTATCAAACTGCCAGTAAGACAATGGTCACCTGTTTTTGTTTACTGACACGAAAAATATTGGAAACCAGAAGCGCACACCAAAAAAAAAAAATTCTTAGGAAAAATCAAAACACTTCAATCAATTGCTTTCATGCTGGGTGTTCCTGGCTTGAGAAAAGGGATAACACGGAATTCTTTAAAAATCTTTCTTCATGGAAGTCACAACATCTTTTCAGGTCGATGCACATTGTAAAGATGGTAATTCTTTTAAGGAAACTAAATCCGCATCTTTAATCCCCGCTGGCTTGGAGCAGAGACGAGACGGTGCTAACTCACCAGTGAAGGACTAACAGTTTGCACAGCTGGTGCTTGCAGACAATTGAAAAAAAAGAAACGGTTGCCCTTTTTGCTTCATAAAGATCTTGCCGCGCAGTGTGGGGGAGTTTTCCTAGTTGTTTACACAGGTCTTCTCCAAACTACCATCTCTTGTGTTTCCCAGTTTGTGTTTGGAATTCATTTCCCACTCGTGTGACTTCTGGATAACCAACCTGATCCTCAATAAAGGATTTGGTTTTGGGGGATTCTGTGGCTGATAACCTTAGGTGAGGCTGATAAGCTTTTCATCAGTGTTGAGCTGAGCTCTGAAAAACACCCTCTCTTCAAGCCACGACTCTTATGCTTCAATGTTAGGGGGAAAATTTTTATGCAAAATCCGGCATATATTTTCATTGATCCCTGCACCCATTTTCAAAATCTCTTATCCCGTTGAAGGTCACAGTGTGAAGTATTTTTATAGGCGTGTAATGAAAATGTAGTATGATTTTTACAGGTGAGTAAACCAAAAAGATGTTGCTACATTTCATTTGCAGCACCCCCCACCCACCACCACCACCTTGAAAAAGATCACCCACTGCCCCAAACCCAATCCCCCCACATGCCTTGATCAGTATAGCAAAGGAGATGGTGAAAGGCGAGGTTCGGCTGGAGATGAATGCGGTTGGATGAATGCTTACAGGCTAGAAGGACTCGGACTCACCGACAAGGTGAAACATCAGAGGCCTGAGAAATACCTTAGAGCATCGCGAGAAGGTGCAGTTAACTGAAATGTGTCCGAGCACATCCATTTCATTTTTAAATGGAGAAAAATAAGTTGAATTTTAATACACGCACGCACGCATATATATATATATATATATATATATATATACAAACACACACAAATAAACGCACACACACATATACGTGCATATGCACACATATATATATATATATATATACACACAAACACACATATATATGCACACACACACATTGAACGCTTTTGATCACAGGCAGACATTTGCAGCCAGGTGGTCATTCCCAGTGGTTGCAAGAGGGAATGAATAAGCTTGAAACTAATTTGACGCTTTTTTTCAAATAGTGTCACCTAACAGTATCGCTTAACCGAATGCTGCGGGGAGCAACAAGGCAGCCTTAACGAAGGGAAGATGCCAGACGTAAAAACCAATTACCCATGAGAAACGGGCAAACAAGCCCCCCCACCCCCCATTTTACAGGCACGTTGTTTAGCCTTCATTTTCCCAGAAGTCATGATATTGGAGACATAATGAATCGCATCAAAGGTATTATTTATGTCGTTAGCAGGGTTTCATGTAGCTGTTATCCTGCTTCATTAGCTATTAATCCAGAAGTAGTTACATGGTCGTTGTGTAAAATAGAATCCATTAACTGCAATGAGCACCAACAGTCTTTGGCATTAATCACGTTTAATATTAGTTTTTTTCTCAGTAATATGAGGATTATATGTGCATAAAACCGCCCCACATATTTAGTGTATCTCGTAGTAGATGCATAGTGTAAATGTCAATCACTTTTATTAAAAGACTCAGGTTCATAGATACACACACAAAAAGGACAGATAAAAACATAAAGTAGTCAGGGTTTATTTTGAGAAAGAAGACAGACTGCGAGGTGCTGGCAGTGGATGGAAGCACCATCCTGTCACAGAGGGCGTTCTGCTGCACATCTAACAAGCTCCACAGGGGGCATAGCCGGTTAAATGCCCTCAGACTGCGAGCAAAAGGCAGAGTCAGCCGTCCATTGCACCCAGAGGCCATTACGCGTCAAGCCGTTTGTCTGGCTATCAGAACCATGTTGAACTTGGTTTGCGCCACCATTTGGGCTGCAGAGAGCATAAGTGAGCAGTGAGGTGCTCACTCAATTGCTTTTTTTTTAGGCTGAGCAGTAGTGGTTGTGAAATTATGGTCCAGAGAGATGTTTCATGACTAGGAGAGGGTCCTTGGTGTATTTAAGTACAAAACATGCAGTGTTTCTGTAAAACATTGTATAAGTGGACAATATGCGACACGGCTACTTGAGAGGCTTTTCATAGTATAGGATATGCAGATTAAATCACATTATTGGGTCTGAGCATATTTTGGGAACAATCCTGGATTCTTTTGCAAGCTTCAGGATTCGCCGGCACGAGCTAAAAGGTGCAGCTGAGTGCAGGTTTTCTGAAGCGCCGGGCAACCCCCTCCAGCTTCAACCCGGTCCAGCTTCAGCGTCTCTCTCTCAAACGTGCCATTCAGAATTAGGCTACGAGCGAGGTGGAAGCGCGACACCCTTAAGCCCGATTTAGCAGCCGATGCTCCACATTTCTGCTTCACAATCCCAAAGTGGGTTTATAATACAGTTGCACTGAAAGTTTGTAGGTTATGGGGTGTAAATGAAACGGCGTTACTCCGGAGTAAGACCAGAGTGAATGAGGCGGAGAGGCAGGGAGACAAAACACAACCTGGGCATTGTGCTCTCAAACTACGCCCCTTCCCAAACCAACACATTCGAACAGGAAAATGACAGAAGGATAAAATCATTTTGGGCTACGGAACATGCAGGGGGCGATTAGAGCATCTCAAGACTAGCTGCTTGGAACTTTATCATTTCTATTTCGCAGCGATCTCCAGGTTAAGTCTCAGAGAAGGAAGAAAAGTCATGCCGTTTCTGTTTCGGTCACTGGGTTTCGGGGTTGTAGCGTTGCTGGCACTGTTTTTTATTTTCGCTGATTTTTCTGAATTTAAAGAAGAAACCGGGTGAGTACAGCCTTATCCGCCGCCGCGAGAGCCGCTTTTCCGCTTTGGGTTTGGGGATGTTTCCCAAGACTTCGCATGGAGACAGGTTCTCCGCCAGTGTTGTAATTTATTGTTTGGCTGCCATTGCGATAACCTCTGTCCGGAGGATTAAAATGCTTGCCAGACATCCAAGAGTGCTGATGTTCCAGCTGATTTGCTGAAGGAGTTTAATTTGCCCGAAGGTTTCTTTGTACCGGCAGCAAACCTGCACATGATGCATCCCATTCAATCAGACATTTCTTGGTTGATCTCCAATTGCATTTTCTCCCCTCTACCAGTCAGTCCCTCCAAACGCTACTTTACACTTCTTTAGTAACAATGTGGCGTTTGTCGTGTTGCTTTGTTAGTTTCATCAATTATCCAGTTACTTGATATCGCTGGGAATCATAAAGGCGAGGTCGTGTGCCTTGTTTTTTAGTTACATTAATCTATTGTAATTTGTTTAATATTAATCGCCTGTACTGATCAGACCGATGTCTGTGATGACCCCTGTTTGGTGGTAACCTGGTGGCTATTACACCGGACATTTCAGTCGTTACCAGAGTGCCTTCGGGCAGGGACACTCCGTATTTTCTCCCCAACTATTGTGGCAGTCTAGTCTCTAACGAAACCAGTTCATATGTACAGAAAGTTTCACACAGCTTTACTGGTTTAAACTGGAGATCTCACTCAGGATTGCAGCTCTACCGAGAACCCAGTTATTCCGTGGCGGTTTGTAATCAGAGAGGCAGTAAAAAAAAATACAAATTTCTTATGTTTATAGCCACAAATTAAATTTAAATAACATTATCATGTTTATAGTTGGGCAGAGTGGCCGTGATTAGGCGATGTTTTCATCGAGAGGCTTTTAAATATCAATAAAAGGTTTATAGCTGTCAAATGGGGACCTAAGTATTGTCTTAAAGCCACTTAACCACAGCTACTGTTTCAGACACTCCCTTTTTCCACTTCACTCTGATTTGCAGTACGGGGTGACGCAGTTAATATGTATGGAGTCGTTAACGTGTATACACTCGGCAAGCCTACACTTCATCATACAGAGCTTCACACTGTTTGCTTAGTCCTTCAGACCAGAGCAGCCTTTAAGTGAATATCAGCCAGTGTGTCCTGAGGTTACTCTGACTGCCAGTACGTCTCGTTTGCTCAAAGGATTGCAGAAGGCTCTTTGGTCGATGCGATGGATAATATATGGATGTTTGATTAGTCAGTGGAACGCAAAATAATAGCTTACAGTGATGTTGGCGATAATTGATCATTATTAATAATTAATTAATTGGTTGGTTGGTTGATTAAGCATGGAGATTGCTCTCCCGTTTGCAAACGTAAAGGGTCGAGGAGGTTCAGTAGCGTGTACATTTACTCCTGTAAATGTCAAAGAAAATCCTTTGTGTCAGTGATGCAGAAACAACACAGGTTTGAAAATTTATGGTGTATGGCTGGAGACAAATGTAAAAGAGACTTAACCAAACAAACTCAATATTTCATTTGTCTTGAAATAAAAAAATAATTTTAGTAAATTAAAGATTATTACTGTTACTATAGAATTTGTCATTTAAATTCCGGTTTAGTTGTGAAGGTGCATATTTGCAAATACTTTAAGAGGCTAAGTTGGGCGAAGCCTATTTTTACATTTAACCAATTATTAAAAAAATGTTTTCACTATAGTTCTGAGCACATCTTATAGCAAACAGAAGGAGTTAATCCTTAAGTTTGTGATTAGATGTAGCAGTATTGTGGCTGTAATTGGTGAGGGCGGTGTCACTGGTATCAGTGTCAGTGTCGACTGAGTACTGGCTGCAATAACCGTTTGTATTTTCTACGGCCTCCAATTATCCCAGGAAAACTGCCTACGGACATTGATTCATTAGTGCCACATCGTTAGCTTATAGGTTTAACATATTTACGTTACACTAGGTTCCTGTATGGTTCTTCTAACACTCTTCATCAGAGCTGTGGATCTCGAGGATCGGACTCCATGACATTATGACGGGCAGAGTTGTGGCTCTGAGGCCGGTTTGAATCCCGTGAGTGATGCTACTCCGCTGGGCCCTTGAGCAAAGGCCTTTAACCAGCAATTGCTCCGTCATGGGTATGACGTTAATCTGCATCCAGCCTCTGACTTGCAGGGAAATTTGGGGGTTGATGGGAGGGTTGGCCCAGAAAAAAAAAAAAACTCTCACTGGTCCAGGCATCAGCTGCCGCATGGCTGCACTCGGATTGTCATCCCTGAGGTGGTTTGCTGTGTGGTGGGTGCAGAAACGCGCCGTCAGCACATGCTCCTTACCTCTCATGACATAATTGTGATAGAGGTGTCTGTCTTAGGGTGTAATAGGATGCATCAAGTGCCCATTCTTAGCTCGTATACTAAAGTGAATCGAAATGGACTTATGTAACAAATGGTGTTCCGATGTTTTATATAATCCATGTTAAAAATACATTGTACATGCGAAACAACGTAAAGTAATGACTTTAATGGCGTGTAGTTTAACGTTGTTTTTTTTTCCCCCTGATTTTGGTTCAGGAATCTTGGAGGTTCAAGGGAACTTCAAACATTCCTTCAGAAGTCAAACAGGTCCGTCGCCTCTGTTCCTGCTCCTGTCTTGCTCTTTTTTGATTTTGGTATGCAGTGTACTGCTATGCAGTGTACTGGTATGCAGTGTACTTATGCACAATGGATCGCCCTTTGATTAAAACTTAACCAAAGCCTCGAATTACATGATGAACTCTTAAGTGTCCATTCATGAACTCGGACATCATTGCATGACTCACCACAGATTACAACGTCCTGGCTCATTAACCGCACTTTTGACTCTTAATGGGTGGGGGAAAAATCCCCAGTAAAGACTCATTATGTTCCCAGTTTCCATAGAAACATGGATAAGCCATATGTTTTAAAAATGTCACATGGTCTCAGATTATTATTATTGAATTAGGTAGTCCATCAGAACCTTGTTGTTCTTTTATAAAATAAAAAAGGTCACATTTATGAAGCAAATAGGTTTCTTGGTATATTATGTGTTTATGCATATGTTCCGTAACTCCACACCACCTTGCAGTGCTCGAAACAGTGGGATGATCTGTTCTAGTACGGTGACCAAAGTACAGTCTATATTAATGTTGTGGGTGAAGCGTACTTGCACAAAAGAAACCAACTCAAGCTCAGCTATCCCAGCAAAATAAATCCTTTTCTGGGGAGATATTTTCTTTTTTAATTAATACACTGTTGGTTGCAATACGACTTTTAAAATGCAATAATCCCATTTAATGAAATTCAATTAGCCATTATTTTCTGGTAAAAATCTGCTTCATACACAAATAACTGATGCCCATACAGTGAGGTCAATAAGTATTTGATCACCCTGTGATTTTGCAAGTTCTCTTACTTGGAAATCATGGAGGGGTCCACAATTTTCAGCATAGGTGCATTTCCACTGTGAGAGACAGAATCTAAAAAGAAAAAATAGTCCAGCTATAATCTGCTCATGATTCTAAATTAGTAGCACCTGTTTGAGGTCGTTAGTTGTCATAAAGAGACCTGTGCACCCCAAAATCAGCCAAAGTCTGAGTAGCAACATGGGCAAAACCAAAGAGCTGTCAAAAGACAAGAGAGACAAAACTGTAGACCTTCACAAAGCTGGAAAGGGCTACGGG
Organism: Mormyrus proboscirostris; assembly: GCA_026779585.1. NCBI lineage: Eukaryota > Metazoa > Chordata > Actinopteri > Osteoglossiformes > Mormyridae > Mormyrus > Mormyrus proboscirostris. The sequence goes on from JAODKF010000009.1 coordinate 4,456,545, forward strand.
GCAATTGCCATGCAGAGTGTAGCTGGACTATTGAAAAGCAAAATAACAGGTCTTTGAGGGTCAGAAATCTGCCTGATAAGCAAGTGATCAAATACTTATTTGACACAGTAATTCACAAATAAATTGTTAAAAAAAAAATCATACAATGTGATTTCCGGATTTTTCTTGTTAGATTCTGTCTCTCACAGTGGAAATGCACCTATGCTGAAAATTGTAGACCACCTCCGTGATTTCTAAGTAAGAGAACTTGCAAAATCACAGGGTGATCAAATACTTATTGACCTCACTGTAAATGGGCTCCAGTCTGGGAGCGTTGCAGATCTGTAGGATGTTTCTTACTCATCCTCTGATCTCTCTGGTGCTTCCCAGGGTCCCGATGGATTCGCTAATGATCATTTAACCCTTATTAAAGGAAGTAACCGCATCAACTTTGCAGAGAGATGGATGAATATTTGTGTTTTACTCATAAAGCTTGAGGGAAATTTTAAATCAAAAGGAATTGCAGAGTAGCCCATCTATATGAACAGGAGTGATTGGAAAACACTGGAAATTAGAAATAAAATGGTCTTAGTGAGCTACACAAAAAGAAAGTACAGTATGGTGAATTATGCGCTGCTGTTTCTTTTCTGTTGGCACAGATACATAGCGTTGGCTAACCTGTTGTATTGTTAGCCAACGCTAACAATACGACTCCAAATCCTACCTTTTGGTTTGTGTTTCACCTACAGGAATATCTGAGAATTGACTTGGCTCAGGCCCCCAGATCATGCCCATCTATCACACTCGCATCTCTAAAAGGGCCTTTTTTTGTACTTTGGGGTTATTGCAGAAAGTCCAGTTCCTCCGGCATTTTATGGGTCATGGCTTTTAAAGCCTCCTGTCCCAGATGGAGAGAGATGTGTCTCCACATGACCTGGAACTCCATCTCAGTTTGAAGAGTTGCTGTTATTTGTTATCCTGATTCTCATCAAAGTGTCTTTTTTTTTTTTCTTTTTGACCTGACTGGCTTCCAGGAAGTGCCTTCACACAATCTCCAGCACATGCGTCAAGGTGCTTCACCGGTGCTTTTTTTCAGTTTATGTATCACATACTGGGTTCGTCCTGCTTAGCTATGACTGGGTTTGTGTCTGTGCTGAAAAGGAACAGAGCATCACTGACTCTCGCATGTAGAAAGGCCTTTCTTCACTTGTTCAGAGGGATGCTGCCTTAAAAAATAGTCTGTTTTTGATGTCCTCAGGGGGGAGTTCTGTGTGATCTGAGGTTCTGGTTGAATATTCCATGTTGCTTCTTCTTTTAAGTATGTATGAAGGGTCTCTGTACTTGTATTTGGTTGTTCCCTAATCCCACCACCACTGGGAGATCGCCTAGGAAGTTCTTGATTAACTCACTCGCAATTCGTTTTGTTTAGATTATCAATGATTAACCAGGCCTACAGTGTGTTGTGCAAATATACCAGCTTATACACCAGCATCATTCAGTCGTCTGCATTACTTCTTAATATAACTGGGCAAACTCTGAGGCTTGTTACCAGGAAAGTGTCTTTTACACTTTGACATCCCTAACGACGCCTCCCCGGGACAACCACGCACAACAAAAAGCCCTATTAGTGATAATCTAATCAAGCATCAGATCCATTTTACTCTTTTAAACATCATGCTGCCCTTCAAAAAGTCGTTGCAAATTGTCAGTCATTAGCCCAGTGCAGCCAAGCGACCAGAAATCATAACACAGAGTATTCAGAATATATGCAGTGTTTTTTTTAATGATTCACCATCACTTGTGTATTTTTTTTCTGGGATGCCTGAAAAATGCTCCATATCGGTGTCTCCAGGTTCCCTTGGCAACATACTTCACCTGACCCTTCTGATCTTCTGCTCACTGGGTTGGTCATCATCATAATCAATCATCACCAATATCAGTCACCCAACATTTTATTTTTTTTTTAATTCTTCACTGTTCCATGATGTTCAGGATAAAATGGGTATGGAAAAAAAATCAATGATTGCCCATTAAAAATCACAGAGTTACATGAAGATGAGCACAATGGTCCATTGAGACCCAGACTCCATCTCATCTATTAAAATAGTATAATGTTATCTGCTCATGTGTTGGTGTGGGAGATTTTGGTTTTCTATACATCTCTGCCTGGTCCTGTACCTCATCAACATGACTCTATCATATCAGAGTGAAAGGGGTCCCTCTGTCTCACGTGGAATCAGTGATGTTAAGTCTTTCCTCACATTCCACGTTCTCCGCAGCAACTCCAGTGACTTCTTAGTGTGATCATTCCCATCAGAAAGGTCACATGGTCCGCCACCATTTGGGCGTCGTTGGCTTTCACTCCTCTTTTTACAGGCAGATCTCAGGGTCTGTAGCCTTTCATTACTTACCATTAACAGGACTTAATCCCACAGGGCACTTAAGGCCATTAATGGGAGCTCTGGCGGGTGATAAAAATCCACCCACATCCCCCCCACTGACCATCCCAACTTCAATAAATTAAGCAAAGACGTTTGAAATGGAAGTTGCAGGTGCATAACCACAAACCCATTACGAGGATTGCACTGAACGGTCTTTGTTAAAACAAGCTGTTCTTTTACTGCCCCGTCTGCTGTGTGTAGTTTCTTCAGGCAAGAGCCAGTAACAGTCTTAAGCTCTTCGTGTGACCCTCAGTAGGTGAGGCAAACTCTCCCTGGAAATGTCTTGGTAAAAAGGACCTCGGCAAATCTGCCCGAAGTGTCTCTTGCGGTCCGTGGGGGGACCAGGCTATCATCAAAAAGCATTTCACATTGTGAGTTGCCATAGTGACATCCTCCTAGTCACTTTGATTCTGATTTATGAGGGCCTTGATTGAAGAGTTTTTGTTGTGGAGAATACAGAGGCCTTTGGTTATTTTAGCCTGTATTGGTTACTTTGATTAACTAGAGTGCCGTGGACCAAACAGTAAGTTACTTGGCTGCTTCAAACCACACTCTTAAGATAGGACTTTGATTTGAGTGTAAATAGTTACTGGCTTTTGTGGTGCTGTCAGCGGATACTTCAGAAGAGTCTGCCTGACACTTTTGACATTGAATATAAAGTTTAAACTAATTATTGTATGTCTGTAACTTTGAATATCTGAATATCCTTAAAACCACCAGATATGGTACTTAAGGCTGACAGTGCAGAGGCACTGGTTTTTACTTCTGTATAAGGCATTCTGATGCTTTGCAATAAACTCACAGCTCTTCTTCACATTTTGAAATCCAGAAACGTTGTTCCTGAGACAGTGCCCACTTCATCCCTGAATGCTCTGGACCATAAGTCACCCCAGTTCCCAATCAGCGCTGCTCCAGTGGCCTCTGGCTGGCGCTTCAACAAGACCCTCTCAAACCTGATAAGGTATGGTGTGTCACATGTTCTCTGTCATTCTTTCCAGTTTGATCCTTTTTTTTTTTTTTGCAATTCTTTTGTTTAATTTTAAGGAAAAACATCCTGAAGTTCTTGGATGCCGAGAGGGACATCTCGATTCTGAAGGGCACCTTGAAACCCGGGGATGTCATCCATTACATCTTCGACCGTCACAGCACCATGAACGTCTCTGACAGCCTGTACCGGCTCCTGCCCACAGCGTCCCCCATGAAGAATCAGCACCACAAACGCTGTGCCATAGTGGGAAACTCGGGCATCCTGCTCAACAGCAGCTGCGGCCCAGAAATCGACTCTCACGACTTTGTCATCAGGTGAGCTGCTGAATTACAGGGACTCACCTGAGCGTAGCACATGGTATCTCCAGCCTGGCTAGCCAATGTGTAACAGGCTTTTACTCCAAAAATCAGTATGGGGAGGGGGTGGGGGGGTGCACTAGCAACCACCCCTGTACGAGGCCTATTTTCAGGTACCTCCCTTACAAACAGACCCCCCCCCCCAATCCGACCGTGGTGTCTTGGTGCTGTTCCCTGCAGGTGTAACCTGGCCCCGGTGGAAGAGTATGAGCGTGACGTGGGTCTGCGCAGCAGCCTGGTTACCATGAACCCGTCAGTGGTTCAGCGCGCCTTCCGCGACCTGGCCAGCCAGCAGTGGCGGGATGGCTTTCTGCAGCGGCTGCGCGGCATCGCCGGCGGTGTGCTGTGGATCCCAGCGTTCATGGCCAAGGGCGGCGAGGAGCGTGTCGAGCTGGCGGCCAGGCTCATCCTGCGACACGGCCTGGACGTGCGGCCTGCTTTCCCCTCACTGCGGCTGCTCGACGCCGTCAGAGGGTGAGCGTGCTAGCGGCTGCCTGTGTCGTCATCTGGAAAGGTCATGCGATATGAATCGTTCATAATGGTGACTCCACCCACTACTGGTGTTCAAGTTGATAGTCACCTTACCTGCTACTGGCACTCAGACTGATCAAATTGATATCAGATTATTCCTTCACGGGGTGCTGTCCTCTCTGTCTTTATTAATCATTCTGTTCGTTCTTTGGCAGGTACTGGCTGACAAACAAGGTCCAAATTAAGAGGCCAACGACGGGTCTTCTGATGTACACCATGGCAACCCGGTTCTGCGACGAGATCCACCTGTACGGATTCTGGCCCTTCGCCCTCGGACCCCAGGGGAACCCGGTGAAGTACCATTACTACGACAGCCTGACGTACGAGTTCACGTCTCAGGCCAGTCCTCACACCATGCCTCTGGAGTTCAAGACACTCAGGGCGCTGCACAGACAGGGGGCGCTCTGCCTTCACACTGAGGCCTGCCGCACGAGAACGTGAGCTTCATGGCTGATCTTGTGACAAACCGGGACCTCTGTGAATTATTTACCCAGAGCGGTCTCCCGCCTGAGGCGTGGAAGAGTAAACTCAGGTGTTGTCTAAGGAAAGTCCTGCACTGAGCTGCCATAGGAAGTCATGCACAACAGCTCTTAAGCATTTTAGGGAGCCTGCATACCTAACAGCATGGAGTAACCGTTTATTTATTACAAAAGAATGCACTCCGACATCCTGTCTCTCGCTATGGGCCAGTAACTGACCGTTTTCATACGCCCGGGACCAAACGGGTTGAGTTTTAAATGTCTTTGCTTGTGCTGAGGGTATTTCCAGTGTATTTCTGAGTGTCGTATTGCCATCATACAGACCCGCTGTGAGCTTCTCGGCGGAGCCCGGGAGGGAGTATATTTCTCACTTGTCCTTTTGGGTTATTTAAATGCGGAAATGTTTGTATTCTAGGTGTCCTGCCCCGTTTGAACGCAGATTAATGGGTTAGATGTGTTTTAAGGAAAGTGGGTTTGCACACGGCCATCTCTGGTAAGAAGGTAAACAGCGACAGAGGGGAGGGTGCAGGCTGGATCCTGGAAACGCCCAGTTATTTACACACTGGGCAGGTAGGGCTACATGGGCTTGACTAATAGCACCACACTGTTTGTTTTTAAGTGACTAACTCCTGCATACTAAGTGTCGCCTGCGTGCGAATGTGATTAGTGCATCTTCCTCCAGCTGTGCATTAAAATGAACAGCATCACAGGTGTGGCGTTCCAAACCCACACCCATCATTTGCTCGACTAGCTGCCTCACCCCTTCCGAAAGCCAGAATCGCGTCGTACCGTTACGTCGGAATTTAAAGAGTCTTCTCTGATCATTCGTGGTTCTCAAACGCTGGTCTGTACAAGCTACACCTTCACCACTGGACTCACCCTGTGTGAGAAAAATAAAAGCATCTCCCAGCCCTACTCTAATCTGGGTAAGACGCTATTCCATGTTCACCCCATTAAACACTTTTTTTGGTATCACTCTACAGTTCCGTTAGTTTATTTTGAAGCAGAACTAGTTCATAAGCCTTTAAGACAAAATCCATGGCAACTGTGAGCCAATGTAACCAACTTCTGTGACCTCTTAAGAGAAGCATGAGTTTTAGCAAAACTGGGGGGCATTTCTACCCGGCTCCCATGTGAGGGGGGTGGGGGGTCTCAACGATGTTCTTTGGCACACTTCAACACCCATTGTATGTTATTTACGAAAATCTTAAAGCCTTAATCTGTATGATTAAATATAAGATGATGCATAATTATGATGCCTGTTTGCACACCACTGTTGAAATAGACGCAGCCAAGCCTGAAGAATGCATCAAATTTTGCTCCCCGCATCCAGGAGGGGGCTGTTCCTGAGCTCAAGGCCAAATAGATAAAGTGCCCTTAGCCTTGAAAAAGGTGCTGTATTACTCCAGGTAAACAAAGCTGAGTAAATGTGCAAAGGTATCAGAAGCCGGGAGCAGAGGGCCGTTTTTTTTTTTCAGCGAGGCAATGTTAGCTGGTCTGGAGATGGCGCCTCCCAATACTGGTGTTTCTGGCCCCAGAGGCTCTCCGGCACCGGGGGGGAAATGAAGCAGCGACGGAACATTAGCACTAAGCGGTTTGATCTGACCTCTCGTTCATCGCGCTAATGCTGCTCTGGCTTAATGTCGTACAATGGAGGAAACGTGCAGAACATTGGCAAATTCTGCCTCCGTCGCAGCATCACACGCACGCGTGCAGCAGCTGCTGCCTCGTTAGCTAATGAAGCACGTTACCTCCGTCCTTTTGCTAACAGGAGCCGGAACAGGTCGCCGAAGGACGTGCTGTAAAACGAGCCAGACCTCAACCGCGAGCCATTTATACTGAAACTGTCAGCCAACGACACGTACAGGGACAGAGCAGGGGCGTTCCTCAGAAGCAAAGATCTCAGTCCCGCGACCCACAGAAACACAGGCAAGTGGCTCTGGAAGCAAACTGAGTGTCGACGCAGCAGCAGCACAGCGGAGATACGAGCTGCTAACGCCAGTGCCAAACTAATTATACAGGGGATTAAGAATGTAGAGGCACAAGCAAAGTTATTCACTCCATAAGCCAGACCCCGTCTCTTATGGGATGATTCTGCAGGAAAAAACATCATTCTGACACAAAGTTAGCGTATGAAAGTTGATTTTTGCCTGTCTGGAGGAGGATTATTTAATTTTGGGTCTACTTAAAGCAAAAAAAAAGGCCAAAATGGCAAACTGATGCATCAACAAAACATTGGAAGAATATTAAAATTTCAATCACATGTGATGCAGAGAATACAGACCCACTTTTTCCATTGCATTCTGCAGATGCTTTTTTTTTATCAAAAGCAACACTTTTGGGAAAGAAGGACCAGCTAATTCCTCGAGCAATTCGGGGTTTAGGGCCTTAACATAAGAACATAAGAAATATACAAACGAGAGGAGGCCATTCGGCCCATCAAGCTCGCTTACTCAGGCGCCCAACAGTAAGACCTCCCTACCAAGCCTAGGATTTGAACTAGCAACCTTGAAGGTATTTCTCAATGCCAAGAACATACTTGTGGTCTTGGCAAGGCCAGTCTTGCTAACATGCCTCCTAAGAACAAACGCAATGAATCATGGGATTGGTCTCGTTTGGCGAGGATGCACCCGACGCAGCCTTGATATTTAGGGCAAGAGAAAAAACAACATCTGGGGTTATTTACTGTCTTCTGTACTTCTGTTCTTAACATTGGAACTCATCCTCTGCAATGTGACGTCCTGAAAAAATGGATGCACAAGAACATAAGAATGGTAAAATATGCATATTGAGAAACGCCTCAAGACAGCAGTACTTGTGTCACAGTGCAGAGTTTATTAGCTTAATACTCTTACACCTACATTCCTGGAGCTACCATCTATACAAAAGAAAAGGCTGTATGTATGTATGTTTGTTCTGTAGTTATACGATGTCGTATCTCACACTAGAGACAGGGTTGCATACATTTCACCAGCACACAGGGGCCATGCATAACATTTAAAATCAGACTGACTAATTAGGATGCTAAACTCCTCTGTTCCATCAAAGATCATGACATTGTGAATCAAAATGGCAGCTTTGCACATTGCAAACACACAGCGTTTTGGTAAAAAATACTTTTAAGCTGACACCGGTGACAGCGGCGAATATTTACTAGAAAGAAGTTCCTGAATCTATGGTGCCCAAAACACCAGTGGCATGGCTAGTTTCAACACAGGATCTCAGTAATATTACAGAATATTATACAGCTAGAAGAGGTCACAACAACTGAAGAATCAGTCTTTCTGGGTTATGAAGTTGTAAAGGAAAATCAAACTACAATAACATTACATTGAAAATAAGAAGTATGGCTTCTGAAGATCACAGTTATTGATACACAAAGTGTTCTGGCCATTGGGAAACTTATATCCCCTCTAAAACACTCTGGTGTAACAGTAACTGATTGATAGCATTAAGATTGAACTTCTGTTTCACACAACATACAAGAAGCTCATGGGAAATTTACTTACACAAAAATGTTCTGAGGGCAAAATGAAAAATAATTGGCTTGGAGATATAACCAATCAGACTGTAGAGGAGGTGGGTCCAAGCGACTAAAGGAGGCTGGACCAACCAATCAGATGTCTTAGTCCTGCCTCCTCTAGTTGCTTGAGCATACCTCCTCTGTAAGTAAAACTCCCACAAGCACACACTGATAGACCTACCAAATATAAAGTCCAGTAGATCATTCATATCAACTGCTCCAACACTGGAAGAACACCATTATCTATGCAAGAAAATGTGATTCTTCTGACGATCAGGGAGATGTCTACAGTAGTCTAGTGGTTAAGATTAGAATGAGAGGGAAAGGAGCAAGTAAACTGAACAAACCGATTGTCCTTTTTTTTTTTACAATCCCTGCAGAAACAGTTGTGTAACTGTACATACTATATCCAATGTTAGGATGGTCTTCACCTGGCAGGGGAAAAAAATAAAATCAGTCAAGCACTGCAAACTGTAATGGAGAGGACCTCTTTAGTGTCAGAGAGGTACACACATATGTACACAAGCTAAGATTTAAATCTTTGAAAATAAAGAATTTTACATATTTGAGTTCTCTGTGATGATTAGAGGCATCTAGTAGGGCATCATACTAGAAATGAAACAAGCTTGACTGAAAGGAACCTTTATTAACATCTACAGCAACGATCTACAGCACATTAAGTTATGCTTCAATCTGTGGGGGCAGTTTAATTATAGGGTCATTCTTGTAATTGGAGAACAGAATAATGAGCTAATGATGAATCTATAATTGAAAATGTACACCTATTAAGCTGGGTTTAAGTATTACAGGTTCAATACTGAAATGCAGAGAATCTACCAAGATTACTGAGTCTACACAGCACTGCCTGTATTCTAATTAGTGTAAAAGCATGATCAAAATCGAATTACCTTTCAATACTTGAGCACTCTTTAAAAGTACAGTACTACCAACAGACCACCCACAGACCTAATTTGCTCTTCCAGGTGGAAAGTCTCCAACTTTGCCTCATGTAGTTCAACGTGCATTTCCCAACTCAAGAGCAGGACAACCACTGCAGTAACCACTGCAGCCTTTTTGCCGCAAGTATTTCTCATTGCATGAACAACCTGGGTTTCCTCATGTTTCAATTACTCTCCTGAAGCCACTTTTACTGATATTGCATCTGATCATCTAAAGACACATTATGATTTTTTTCCCCCCCATGTTTAAAAATAGACAGGGAAAGGAATTGTAGTGCCTCCCAGGGAAAATGACATGTGAGAAAAGGTCATTTGAGCAGTAATGCATTTACGAAATGAGACTGTACGATGCACCTTCGCATTAGAGATATGACTAAACCCATCAGCGGCCTGATGGAGACGGGGGGGGGGCGAGTAGTGCACCTGTACTTGATATCGAACAGGGTCGAGTCCTCCTCATCTTCGTTCTCCTCATTTAAAGGCGCCATCTCGATACGCTCCGCCGGCGTGGTGATGATGTCGTACCGCCGCGTTTTCCCCACCTTCCTCCCAGACCTTCAGACAAAAGGAAGCATCAACACAATTTCACTTCAATACTGGGCTGTCGACTTTGGTCAGCTGGTTGATTCCAGACAAGTCTGCACAGGCATTTACACCTATGTGACAGTTTTATTACCTTGTAAATAGTCTGTAGGGTTTGCAAACTACCCCAACACTTTTGACGCAGCTAATTTTAGGTTTAGAATTAGAATTTAGTGATTAGTGGTCATTGTTAACACACCACAGCACACACCACTGCCCATTACAATGTGATAATATAAATATGCCGAATATTTTCTAGCCCAAACATGAGAATCTGAGTGTCATGACAGATGTGTGAGAGTTGGCTGCCCTGGCAATATTGGTCTCAAGTAAAAAAATATTTAGAACCCATTTTTTAAAACCAGTAAAACCCTCCATTTTGTGAAATTGTTCCAATGCTCCCTACCCCATTGAAATCCCGCCTTTCAAAACGATGAAGAGAATCCAATACCTTCTAGAATTTGTCTTACCAAAAATACTCAACTATTATACATATCGCGTCTATTTTTATTTACTAAATAAAACCAAACTAAAATATCACTAAACTAGATTATTGATATTAAATAGGAAAATACGGACACGCATGCATCAGTTGAGCTACACCTGCCGGACACGCTGCCACTGCGCCCCTCACCTGGAAAATGATGGCGATGAGTATGGACATTATACATCGGGATGCACATAACATTATCGTGCAACTTGACCTTTATGTGTCTAATTTGTAATTGTTTCGCCATATAAAGGTTAAAATACGCGATAATTTTAACAACACGAATGCACGTAAAATAAATACAACAGTGAATTGCCGCGAGTATGGCTCATACGGCCGATGAGTACATGCGTACCAGTTCTGTGCGTCCCAGGTTAAATAAGTGAAAATAAAGATCCGGCTGTGCTGTTACCTGTAAACCTTGATGACCAGGCAGGTGATCAGGAAGACGGCAGAGACGCAGATGATGACGCCGAAAGCCCTAAGGGTGGCCAGGTCGCCCAGGAAGGGGGGGACGTGAGCTCCGACGCTCGGCGCGCCGCCCGTGCCGTTCGGCGGCCGCTGCGACTCCGGGATGCTCACCGTTAGGTTCGGCCGTAAGCTTTGGGCCGGCGTGGTGGGCAGCTCTCCATGCGCAGCCACAGTCAACGCAAAAGCAAACGCCAAGCAGATGCGAAGCGGAACCGGCATTTTGGATGCCCTTATGGTCGATTCGCTTTGCGGAGGTTATAACCTATATGGCGACCATTTTGCTAAATTCGCAATACGATTAGGATTTAAATGGTAACTGACGAGCCACCGTAACGCGCAAGCAAGCAGCTGTTAAATCCCCGTCGTTGGGTCACTAAAGTCACTAACTCATTTCCCATGCACCTGAAACGATGACTCGGTCTAAGGCGACTTTAAATAACAAGTCCCATTACAGCACTGAAGTCCGCTCCGGGTTTTCGCCAGCTCTCTCCGCGATTCTCCCCGGCTCGACAGCCCTCCCCAGTGGGTTTATTTGGATGGAAAGTTAATAATAGGACGCGCTAATACAGCTAAACCCGGACTGCCGCGCCGGGTCCGGATGTGCGGCGGATAAACGTGGATTAAAAAAGGACGAAGCCGCCGATGCTGCGTTACTGGGGAAGAAACAGATGAAACAGCTCCGGGCTGCGTGTTAACGCTTTATCTCCCATATACATATAAGGATATAAGCCAATATATGACATGTCGTTATGTTTATTGTAATGCTTCAGGTTGAGGTTGTTGAAGGAGAATTTATGTCTTAAAACCGAGCAGTACTCATGGAGCAGAATTAAAGTGGTCGTGCATCTTATCATTCTGATTCGCAGATTACGGTACAGATAAATTCATCTCATTAATTTACGGTGAATAAACGTAACCGGTAAGCCAGTGCAAACCGGGTGCTATTTAGAGTAATTGTTTAAAAACGTTTGTGGACAGATTCCCTAATGAACACCAGAAGCATGTTCGCTTCTAAGTTTTACAAATTACGATCACACATTCGCTTCCCGTTATGAACGGTACAACTTCTGTATTCTGTACAAGACAAAAGTAGCAGTGTTCAATTTCAATGGAGAGTGGTAATTATGAATTGCGGCCACTAGATGGCGGATTGTCCTCACCATATTTTTTTTTTGGAGTCATACTAACGATGGGCTCATTCCCGCTGTTACTATTACCTTACATTGAAACAGCGTAGTTAAATCAGTCCTAACCTGTAACCTAACCACTAGCACCTAACACTGAATAGTAAAATATTCCTTATTTTAAAGACCCATCAGGACTTGCTTATAATATTGACTTAGTTCATTAATGGCCTCTGCTATTTATGCATCCACCTGTAAATTCTGTAGCTTGTTAACATTTACACACAGACTGTATTATATAAAGAAACAGACTGTTTCACAACTGCGTGACAATCTTTACTCCTTCTAGTTAAACCTTTCCACAATAAGACATAAAAACAAAACCAGACTTTACAGAGTGATTATATATTCCTATCACAAACGGTTATTTTCCTCCAAAAATTGCTTTTTTATGTTAAACATTTAAAGAATTAAACAGCCATTAGAATTTCAGATGACACTTATTACCTAAACAGCACCAGCTTTGTGTACATGTATGTGACATTTTTTAATCTACAAATTTCAAAGTTCCCACGTGTCTTACATAAATGAATACTCAATGCTGAAATACACAAGCTTACAGGAAAAATCAACAAACATGACTGCGAGTCCAGTGTGTGCAAACTATGTTATATGGCAAATGACGTTTTTTCCCCATAAACAACCAAAGAACGTCGACCAGTTGACCTTTTAAATCAATACTGAATTTTCACAGCTTACAGTATAAATTTCACTCTCTTTACTGATCACTCTTTAATATTTGATATGCGACAAAATAGCTGGAGGGTTTACGATTTGAAGACAACTGGCATATCATACTATATCACACACTGTCGGCATAAAATACAGTTTCACAATAAATAATGTACAGTATTATCGGGTGTCACAATACAAACACCTTCTGATCTGCTTCTTGTTAATCCTCTTAGTGAAACATAAAGTGCGTTTGTAGTTAAAGAGTGACTCGCAGCACACGGTTTTTCCATTCTGTTTTCACTGTTCGGTGAGAGGCAAACGTCCGCACGTGGCCTCATCTGCCCTTTTATTCCCAGGTAGGGAGGTTGTTACGGCCTCCTGACTCTCACGCCACAGTTAGCGAAAGCATGGCTGACAGGGGCACATCACTATTGTAGTGCACTACCCAGAATCTAGGAACAGTCTTTCTGGCACCATGCTGGTTTGCAACATTCATATTTTCACAAATCGTACTTAAATAAAAAATAATACTCGCCTCCTTACCCCTCATACAAAAGCCCAAAAGAACAGCCTAACAATAGTCTATTGTCCTTTTTCCTTTTGTTCAACCACACATTTTATAAGGGTATTTGCGGACAGTGCATTATCGCAGCAAAGCAGGTTCGAGGTTAGTCGTGTTGGACTAACTTTCCCAAAGCTTGGCCAGCAAACCCGTGCCGAGCTCTCGCTGCGCTCCTAATCAATTCATGAGATGCTGTCTGACGGGTTTTTTGCTGTAAGTCATGTAAAGTGTGTCTCGCGTACAAGTGCTTTGTTGTTCTTCGGGAATCCGCTCGCAAGCTGAGGACGAGTGCCTTGGCAACGTCGACGGGAAGAGAGATATTGGCCAAGACAAAAAAAAAAAAAAAAAAATCCAGGATCAGCAGCGTAGCTCAAATGACCTTCAGTGCATTTCTGCTAGTAAAAGCTGCTGAGATCAGCCTGGTGTACAACACGAGCTGAGACAGTCATGGAGAAGACTAACATCATGACACATAAACAAGAGCCAACATCTTTTAACACCTTATCTGCACCTCTGCAAGTCTCCACCCCCCCATCCCCATGGGGTAGAATGGTGTTCAAGGAATTAGTAACAATGCGTCGAAGGTGCAGCTCTCTGAAGTGTGAAATTAACTGCCACCATTCAAATCAGAGAACTTCCATCTCTCTCATTTCATGGTCCCTTTAGGTTACCTGCACCATCAGAACGTCCATTTGGGTCAAACCCAAAGCCAACAGTCCACCTCCCTCCAGCCCTGGCTTAGTTATCTGGAAACACATCTTCTCTTGAGAAGCTTTTACTCCAGTAATCCAGTGGTCTGCAGAGACACACGATCGCCAGCAAGTCCAACAGCACGGCCAGATCCGCAGATTCACAGTCACGTTCTGCTCTTCACATTTAACGGTCTGGCCAAACTGGTATCTTCAGCTCAGGGTTAGAGAGCAGCCTCAGCCCAGCATCGAGCCAGGGATCTGTATTACTGCTGGGAGCCGCACTCAGCACTTTGCCTGGACTGAACCCCGTCTCTGAACAGCCACATCCCCACTGAACCCCGTCTCTGAACAGCCACATCCCCACTGAACCCCGTCTCTGAACAGCCACATCCCCAGACTTTTAAAACATTCGTGTACAGGAAACTGACCACAAGTAAGACAGACATTGACAGTAACACAGTGTCAGAGCAGGTTACACTCAGAAGACATTAGCAAAGAAGCATTTTCATCAAGGAATTAAATACACATCTTATTTTAGACACCGGACTTCTTGGTCTAAAACGATACTGTTGTTCATGACTCATAGTAATTAGATATAAATAGTCCTGCAAAATAAACCACTTCTGACTTGACATATTACATACTTGTATACCCTGGTTGTTTCTGTAATGTGAACAGAGAATTCACTGTCCCATTTCATAAATAATAATGATAGTATTATTTAGTCACAGCACACATAAAATATTAATGACTCAGAAAAGCTGAATGCGGGCAGGTTTTTCTGGAGGATCTTCCTGATCCCAACTACTTGCTAGAAACATCCTGTCTACAGGCATATTGGTGTCTTTCTTCTCTGAATGGGATGACATCGCAGGACATGGCTCTGCAGCATCTCCTTATTCCTCTGGAGACCCCCACCAGGGCGGTGGTTCTTTAGAAAAAAAATGGTAATACAACACAGACTACTAGTAGATGAAGTTCTCCAGGACTTCAGCTAAAGGTCGTGTGTGGCCCCGAAATGACAACGCACTGATAGATGATCTGATGAGCTGGTCCGTAGGGCTGTACTTGAAGACTCCAGAAATGACTGAATGACGTACGATCGGGTGAGATCTTCTGTAGGTTCGGCCCACTGGAAGCGGAATGGAGGCCGACGGAGGAGATTGACTATGGATATGTGGGTCAGCCCTGGATACACAAGACAAACATCAGGAGGCCGACAGAGGAAAGTGAATAGCCAGCGTGCGTTCCTGGTGCAGAGCTGGCTGTTTTCCACGCGGCTTCAAAGATGTGATGTTTGCTCTTGTCTGAATGAAGCGCTTTCGCATCCTCGAAAGCATAATAAGCTGCCATAGTGAAACTGACATCTCCAGATGTGAGGAGGTCGAAGACGCAGGACTGGAAGTAGAGATCTTCCACAGGGAGGCGCTCCTTGCACGTGGCTGTGGCTGACGTGTAGGTGAAGCCGGTTTTGCTAGTGGGGGCGTGGCCATCGTCAGCCTGGACCACGGAGGCGCCAAAGCCGATGCGCTGGCTGAGCGGGCAGCCGTCCCGGCAGAGGTACAGGTCCTGCTCGTCCCTCTCCTCCAGTGAGTTCACCACCTCCTCTGGCATCCGCACGGCGAATGTCAAGTAGCGGCCTACCTGTCGGACCACAATGGTGGTGCCGATATACCGGGCCTGGATCTCCACGTGTTCACCTGGAACTTTCTCCAGAATGGCCAATGCGCTGGCCCCATGCTGGTCACCTCCATTCCTGGAGCCGTCTGCAAACGCTGCTGGAAGCTCGTCCGTCTCAGCATGGTACATCTTCTGGTCTATACATTCCTGGAAATTCTTGAATATGATGGTTAGCTGTTTGAAGAGGGAAGTGTAACTATTAGTATGCATGTTTGGTTTGTAATGATTTAAATGCATTTATTTGAAATAAAACATCTTTCTTTAAAGACCTCAACAGGCATGTCTCTGCCTTGGTCCCCACAGACATTTAAAATCTTTCTTTGTTCTCAATATTCCTTCATGTCTCTATAAACCATAATTGCTGTCTTCGCTACTCAAAATCTAATGGGCAGCGACAGGAAAGATGGCGCCGTGTTGCAAAGAGCAATAGCAGACTAGGCATACAGGACCAGAATCTGTAACTGGTATCGATGGACTGATCATGTGCTCAGTTCTTATAAAACTTGGAGCTGGCAGTTTGCCCCATCAGACCCTCCTAATGAAACGTTTTGGCCCCTGCAGTGCCCACAATAATGGTTACAGACAGAGAGAAGTGCAGAGAGCCCAACTCCTCGTTCAATGAAAGACTGACCACAGACCTTTTCTGGAGGTCCCTGAAACATGGAAGCTCATGATTTATCTTTATAAATGAAGTAAAACAGTCAGTGAGTGGGGTTGGAAAATTTCAGTGAGTGGGATGCCGTCATTTCAGTGAGTGGGATTCGGTCATTTTAATGAATAGGGTTGGAAAATTTCAGTGAGTGGGATTAGGTGACTTCAGTGAGTGGGGATGGAAAATTTCAGTGAGTGGGATTCGGTCATTTCAGTGAATAGGGTTGGAAAATTTCAGTGAGTGGGATGCCGTCATTTCAGTGAGTGGGGATGGAAAATTTCAGTGAGTGGGATTCGGTCATTTCAGTGAATAGGGTTGGAAAATTTCAGTGA
>JAODKF010000009.1:4479080-4502761 GCA_026779585.1 Mormyrus proboscirostris
TGCTTGTCAATATTTACACTTCTTGTGAAGAAAGCTAGTTACCTCGGTGTTGTAGGCTAGTATCACAAACTAGCCTAATAAATTAGTGCGATGAAACTCGTAAATTGCATGCACGAATGGGGTGCGTTTGAAGGAGCCATGCAAAACCTCTACCAAGCAGCAATACCCACCTGAACCCAAGACGATTAACCTCACGGACGTATGTTTTTGCGGAGGAACCCCGTGCAGGATATAACAGGATTTCTATAGAGAACCCCCGTTTTAATTTAAATATTAATGTTTCACAAAGGCCAATTCATGAGACAAACTGATTCAACGCGATATCCCCCAAGCAAAGCTGACAGGTCTGAAAACGCGATGTCCCCTCAAGCCTGTCCTCATTTACAAACCGCAGTTCATCGCTTCGCTGGCTTGCAACGTTTTGCTGGAAATCGCTACAAGTATACGGTACCGCAGCGTCGCACTTATTTTCGGCTCTGTGTCGATTTTAAACGCTCCCTTACAATTTAAAAAATAAAATAACTATGTACCATGTGTGGCTTTTACATATTTAGCCTATCTGGAGACCCCGTACATTCAGTTTTATGAGTGGACGCCAATTACGCACAGAGCCAATTAATGAAGGCATTTAAACTTCATTTTGAATTTATTTGAATATTTGAAACATGGATTCGAAAATCACATAGCAGCCACATTGTTAAATAAACAGAAAAAAGCTTCAATTTGAATTGCTCAGGTTTCAAGTAGGCCTATACACACTTATCAACGGATGTGTAGGCTATACATACAGTACGTCTGTATGTATTTTTTTTTCGTCTAGGTGTTCGACAATTTTCTTTCTCCGTTGATTACACTGTTTCACTGTCTTTTCAATCAAATGAATCCAGAATTTTCCAAAGTGTCACCCTGCTTAGTCTTGGCAGTGCAACCAGTAAGAAAACCATGAAATTAACATTCACTTAAAGACACAAAGACTAAGGATCCATACTGCAACTTATAAAGCAGTGCGGTTTCATTCAGAGCAATGCTGCATATTACAGTGCAGTCCAGCTTATTGGAAAGTGCATCAGTCACACAGCATTTATCATTCTTGTTGGGTATAGGGGCCTAATTGTATAGAGAGCAGGTGTAATCCCTGCTCTGAAGAACTGGCATTAAAAGTTATTTCCTACATGAATAAACACACAACAAATACACGTACAGGAAAATCAGACTGTCAGTGATAAAGACTTTTGACTTGATGTTTGTGTTTGTACGCCGTCGGTAAGAAGCACCTAAAACGCAAAATTCTGTATTTCAATTATGCAAAATCATCACACCTTTGCGACCATTAAGGAGATTTTACCACATTATGAGTATATTGTTGCCCTGCTTTAAAAACCCATTAACAATTTGCATTGACTGCTTGCTGTTTCCAGACAGGCAGAGCAGAACAGATTTCATAGCACATCAGGAGAATTGATGAAGTACACTGGTGATTTTAATTTCAATGCCCGGTACAATAAAGGTGCAGATTCATCTTGTGTCACACAGTTTATACGGACTATCTATACGGCTAGCAAGTTCATAAATAATACATGACGCAATCTTTAAAACAAGGACTTCCTAATTACTACCTGCTTACACAGATAAAGGCTTTTCGAGTAATGTGGGTATTGGATTTAAATCATGAACAATTAGGATCAAGTTTAATTGACTTAGAGGCAGGATGGCAGATGATGTTCTGTGACAGTCCTGCAGTCCTACGTTGTGTCGTCACCAGGCACATTAGACAGTCCTCCGTCTGTCTTTGCCTTGTCCCTTTGCTGAAGGACAATGGATGGACCCTGCTTGGCTCACTGGGTCCTGCTCAGTCTTTCGACAGACAGTGACCCCTCTGGCCGTGTCACAGTGACGGGTAGCTGCTCGTAGCTAAAGCACAGGCCTCCGTCTCACTATTTTCCTACACGTTCATGCAACTTATTGTGTATAACGCTGAATCGTTCACACAGTACTGTACATCTTTCTGCACCTCTCAACTGGAGATGAATGGAGCAGAGGTCTTCTTTAGTTAAAAGAATTATTTCATTAAGCGGTCGTTCCGGGATATGATACCAGCCTTTACCCATTTGAGCTCTAATTTCTCATAAGACAAACAAAATATTGGACCATATAGTGACTATTAAGCAATTTATCCACTTCAAAGAATGCATCACAATACTGTTAACAGGTAATTATGTGCCATGGTTAAGGTTGTTTTGTTAATATTAACAAAATACTGTATATAACTGTGCAAGTCTAAAAACATTAATGAGAATACTGAGTCAAAACATTCTTTCAGGGTGATAACTGTACATTATAATGAGACAGAAGGGATTACAGCGGAAAATAAACAAATAAACTGAAAGTATTGTTTCCATAGTAACATCCTCTTCACCAAGGCTTCTGTTAACCACCTTTAGTCTATAAAATTTGACCATTTGTGTTATGAACATTTTTAATGATAGCCAGAATGCGCTTTTTTAGTCATTGATAATGCTGGTAAATAGCAATACATCACATTCACTTAGAATCTGGAGCAGAAGGTGTCAATAGGTGTCCGATGCGAGAGAAAAAAAGGTATTCAGCCATATGGTAGAAGTTTCTACTTTGTTACAAAGCTGGCTAGTAGCTTCGGTCTTTGCCCATAAGGGATCTGCTGAGGAACCACTGAGGGATGCAGTGAAGGGCTTCCTCACTGCCAGCCCAACGGAGGTAAGCAGCTTGTGGTTGAAGAGGGCAAAACGCATGTTTCTCAGTCCTAAGTTACCTTCTTAGAGAATGTCGTTTTTCAAAATGAATAGTGTTTTACGTCATTAATATGAAGCCGTTCCATGTTCAGTTCAAATCTGATCATTAGTGGCTCTAAGGTGACACCTATCACTTATCATTTAAACAGCTGAGCGATTAACCAGCGTGTCATAGCACAAACCTGCTGGTCGATAAGTCCACTCACTGCTTCTGACCAGTTCAGACCATGATCATGTGAGTCCTGGAGTAAATATCTCATTAAACAGTACAAGGAGATGGAAGAAGGGCTGGAATGAGTTGGCTCTGCAAGCTGAACATCTGACAGGCTGGAAATTACTACCCCAAGGAATTTCAAATATTCCCCTATCTATAATCTCCAGCGAAGATGACAAGAGGTGTATTCATGTTATTAAAGATAAAAGCCCATTTTTATACTGGCCGCTAAGGTAGATGGCTAGTTATAAAACACTGGTCCAGCACACTGGTATACCAGCACTTTAACTACTGTGATGGAGACGGGAGGCGCTGCTTGTCAGGACTGGTCCCGTTTGCCCAGCAGGTGTCACTGCCCATCCTGTCTCTCATTGATTTCCAGTTCTGTTCCTAGCGTGTTCCCCTGCTCCCTGGCTCGCTGTGTGACTGAATGAGCTTAGTAGGCCAGTTGTTAACTAAGCATCTATCGTGGAAGGATATATTTGGACCCAAGACCTTGTTTTATATACATTGTTTATTTTCTTGTTTCTGAATCGCTCCTAGTTTTGGTCTTCTGATTTATTCCTGCTTGTGCCCCAATTTTGTAAGTCTTGCAATCCTGGTATCACCTAGTGTATAAACCCTTAGTATTTGTTAATTGCCCTCACCTGTGTGGTCACTTAATTGATGTGATCTTCACCTGCCCCTCATATAGCCCTTGTTATCAATGCGTTTAAGTACCGACCCTCACTATGCTACCCAGCGGTCATTGTCTGTGTTGATGTCTGCTTCCTGTGTACCTTTCTCGCACGTTTTTCCCCTGAATGTGTTTAATGTTAGTTTTCTGCTATCTCGGTTAAATCCTGTTTTAGTTTTAGTTTAATCTCCTATGTTTGTCAGACACCCCTTTGTCAGACACCCCAGACTCCGCCATGGCAGCGCCAAGGTCTCTGTGAAGGAGGGTTAGGGCTGCCGACTGCATTTTATGCAGTAACATGCCGCCCTACTGCTGAGAGAAGCTCATCGCTACATCCTCCGCATCCAGGTGTTTTGGCAGCACGGCAGAGGAAGGCAAAGCAATTCTCCAGCATCCTAATGTTTCATGCATGTGTCCCAGAGTTGATGACCCCAAACACAGGCCAATTTCCTCAGAGCATTTAAATATTCAGTTTATGCAAAGTTGCTTATAGTTTTTAAAAATGGTTTTTTATGACATATGCATGATGTAATTCAGGATGAATACCTGGCTTACTGGTGCTGGAGTCTCCTGGGAGCAGAACCCTTCCGGTTAGGAATCTGTGCCGCCTAGTATATTACCCATCATGCACTTCTCCCAGCTTATATTAATACTAAATAAACTTATCCATTTACCTGAATTCTGTAAGAATTTTATTGAACTCAAAACAGTTAAACAGAGGCAATCTCTCTGGGGAGATTCTCCACTGCATTAAAAAAATGGCTTCTTGGTGAAAATTAAAGATTTTTCCACTCAGACATCCAGGAACCTGGTCAGCGCCTGCAGCTCTGAGTACATCTGCAGAGCGTTTGGATGTCCTGTAATGAGTATAAGGAATATCCTGAAATGGATCCATAGATTAAAAGTATATTTGCAAACAATCTGTAAAATGTGATCATTCTTCCAGCATTTTACTGACAGTACTAAAGCAGTGTGACTTTTCCAGCATTTCCATACAATGTTGAGGACTACCTTGTGATCAGATGAATAAAACTGCCCTTAAAAGCAGCATTTCTTACTGCACACAGGAGTGGGTCCTGACCCCATAGACACTGCCACCTTTTCACCTTTACACTTGACAGGTGTCCTTTCTCACAGTTTCATTCTGCATGTACAACGACAAATTAATTTTACTTCTCTCAAGAAATGAATTCCTAGAAATGTAACAATGACAATAAAAGGGGATTTCCATTTCAGCATACAGTTTACACCCATTAAGTAACAAGATACAGCAGTATTTCCTGATCCAGTCCTCAGGGACCCACAAGCAGTCCCCACCTGGGAGGGAGCAAAAACATGGACTGTCTGTGGACAGAATCAGGAAATACTGGCGTACAGTAATTCATGACAGCCACTGAGGGGAAGGTGGATCTCTTCTGGATTAATGAGTGTTGATGGCATTCTCCAGCAGCCAGGCTACTGCCTAATAAAGCTATTGATGGCATCACCAGCAGCCACAGCAGGCCAATTAATGATGTCTACATCACTTAAATATGTGGAGATGCCTCATCACTGTAGAACTGAGATCCTCCCCCGGTACTGGATGTAGCTAACCAGGATCAGGCCAGGACCCGGTCACATGCCCAGCATCGCATCATTGCAAAGGGCCGTTGTCACAGCTTTAGGATCAATATACGAGCCTCGAAACCAAAAGCGAACCAGACAAAATAAAACCCGACCGCGAGATAACGCCGCTGAGTTTGAATTACTTGTGTATTAATTTAGACTCTGTGTGTACAGCATTGTTACTGGGGACCAAATGGCTGAGGTTGGCAATATAGTGTGAGCAGTGAGGTTCACGTGGGGTCTGGATGTCTTCTCAGCAGGGACGTTTTAATGTCCCGGCTTCCCCAGGCTGAAGCCCAGGGCCCTCCTCAAATTTTATCGTCACCACCTGCACCCCCCCCCCCATCAACAGCTGCACCATTGTAGGAAATGGAAAGGGGGGGCCTTGCCCAGATGAATGCGGGTCGGCCGGACTGTGCTGTGTCTTTAGGATCGTCTCTGATACGCTGTCTCCTATAGTCACGGCGCACGGT
Source organism: Mormyrus proboscirostris (assembly GCA_026779585.1). Classification (NCBI taxonomy): domain Eukaryota; kingdom Metazoa; phylum Chordata; class Actinopteri; order Osteoglossiformes; family Mormyridae; genus Mormyrus; species Mormyrus proboscirostris. Next base: position 4,484,817 of record JAODKF010000009.1, read on the forward strand.
GAACTCCCTGTAAACCCAGAGCGTATCAGATGCGTATTGGTGCCCAAGGAGGCTGGAGTGTTCAGCGCGCGATGGGAGCCCCCGAGGGGGGCTCCTCCCATGAGAGTGGCACCGCTGTCGGCTCATGCTGGGACATGCTCCCGCCCGCATTCGCGCCGCAGACGGGAGAGGCAATGAGTAAAATCAACGGCTCCGGATAATCCGGTGTTTCCTTTTCTCTTCAGCCGTCCACGTTCCATGGTTTCCTGTGCCGACTTGCCTCTCTTTGCTCAAGTACATCACTGGTTTCTCAGAGCTGTTCGGTTTCTTGAAACTTTTAATTCTGTACCCACGCGACAAGTCATGGTCAGCTTTCGGCGCAGCCAGAGTCCTCGACAGCGACGTCCCTCCATAGGCCGTTCGCATCTACGCAAGGTGGGAACCACAAACAGGCAATGCATGGCTGCTTCTCCCAACCGCATGTAGGTCTCAAGACTTGCCTTCTTCATCTTTACTGGTGACCTTAGTTCCCAAGAGCTGCATGCCTGTACGATTTCATTGTAGATGTTAGCTGATGCCTCCTCTATACCCGAGATCCCAAGTAAGCAGTAGCTCCATGAAACCAAGTAGGGCAGGAGAGCTGAGTGTCTCCATACACACGCTCAGAGCATTCCAGTGCCAAGCCCATATCCAGTGCCAAGCTCTTCATCTTCTCATTATTTCATTAATGAGACATTAGAGCTTTCCTTGGCTTCATCTCTGAACTTGTTTGCGCAACAAAATGCAAATAAGCTTCAAGCTAAAATGCAACACCCTAAAAAAGCAGGATGAGAAAAGGTCACTGGGGAACATATATACAGTATATTCAGGGCAAGGCTTACAGGGGCCCAGACACTAGGGGGCCATGAGTATGTAGCTTTGGTTTGGGAGGGGGGTATTTGGAACACTTTATCAGGGGCCTGCCCATGTCTTTGAGTGACCTGGCGTATAAGCACCCCTGAGTGCACATTTGAAGTTTAACTGCATGGACAACACCTGGATGAAAAACTGAATAAATTTAGTGTTTTAAATATAAGAAGTTTATTTATTGCTGCCCTGTGATACCATTCAGCAAACATTTGATATCTGAGATGATTTGTGAGAAATATGAGTACGGAATAGAGAGAAACACCCCACCAAAGGAGTTTCGAACAAGATGAGCCAGTGGACTGTTTTAGCTCCCCATAGCAACAACATGACAGAAACGACAAAGTACGAGGGAGTCGTGGTCAGCATCTGTAACACAATATGATGTCATCACAGCTGGCGTGTTGAATCAGGGAAGGTAGAAGTAGGACGAGCCAGATGGGGGGCACTGGGGTGCTCAGGAAGATCAGGTTTAAGACGATAGTCCCTCAATGCCGCTGTTTCGCTGGGAGACGCTGACAATCCCTGAGTCTTTACAGCTATGTTGGCCTCAGGTGATCATGTTGTGTTCTGATGCCTTGGCTTGGCAGGAAGGGAAAGACCCACCAAGCGAAAAAAGCCAACATCACTCATCAAACTGCTTTTCATGGCACGACAGCCCCACCCCGCTCCTCATGTCAGGGTACTTGAGCTTCTGAAAAGCCTAGCAATGTTAACTCTGAAATACCCGCAGGACTCTCTTGTGTCGCCTGGGCAAGAGACGGTGGGGCTGAGGAAAGGGGATTTCATCTCACAGAAAACCAGGTGATTTTTTTAGACTTTGCAAGTCAAATTACTGTTCTGTCATTTCTAGTTTGTGTCCATTTTGTCTGGTCCACAGTTAGTCCCAAATAAACACAGGCTGCACTGTAGACTGCTATACACACATACATGGGCAAGTCATTCCCATACTCAGTGGAGCTGTCAGGAAGGTGTACACGTACTGGCTAGCCTGCTGGTGTCATCTGGAGGAGGTACAAAGAAGGACTGAATAAGGAATCAATCAGCGAGACATCAGGTATAGTCAACAGAGCTGAGATGAATCACTACCTGCTCATAATTCTCCATGTATTTGCATAATGATTACACAAATATATCGCATGTTAATGATCTAGCAAACAAAAACATTTATCAAGCCTTTTGTCCACGAATGATGCAAACATCTGATACTTATACAACTTATGAATAAAGCATCATCCCGCACCCAGAGGGACAGACCCTGCAGGTCATTTGGACAACAATTTGTGACGTATGCGTACCGGTGCCCTTTTCAGGTGAATCAGATTCAGCTGACAAGCAAAGACATTAAAAGCACCTCAACACATGAAGGGCAGGATAAGTCAATAAGTCAGTGCCCCATATTTACACTTTGGGCCAAAGCTTGCATGACCAGTTTGGTAATTACTAATGTAATAAGCTGACAGGCACACAGCTAGCATCTCTCTCCTCGGGGAGATCAGCGATGCTCGCCTTATGTCTTCCTCTCCCTCTGATTACTGCAGAGACATGCTATCTTTTAAATGAGATCATTAATAACAGCCATGAAAAACCTTCAAAAAAGTGATTCCTCAGAATGCGGGGATGGCCCATTCGCTTGGTCTGATGCCTGCGAAGGTGACACTAGCCCAACCATAAGGCAGATAAACAAACGCAATGCTGTTCTGGGTCATTCTAAACGCTGTGAAATAAGCCAGACTGAAGTCATGGTGCTTTTTTTTAACACGCTTGTGTGCGAACTTCAAGCAGAGCAATTTTTATTAGACTGAAATCATTACAGATCAAAGGAGATGAAGCCACTGAAGGTCTTTTGCATATGGTCACTTGACCATTAAAGATAACGTGACGAAGGTAATGTGACTGCTGAAGGTGATTGGATCATAAAAGGAAATGTGGCTGCCGACAGTGATGTAACTGTTATAGGTAAGGCCTTTATTAAGTGTGAAAAACAACAAGGCCACTTAAATGTCTGAGGCACAGACTTCTGACAGGAATCAGCTGCCAGATTCAAAACTGCGGGCCAGGTCAGTGTCACGCACCAGAGCTCAGGGCTACAGCGAGGGCAGGACAGACAGCTCTGTGCTTGGTCATGCTTGGTGGCCTCGAGGCCCGAGCATGACCTGGGTCTGGGTTTACCAAAGAGCAGGCATGGGCTGCAAGCACACAGAGCGTATCCACCTGCCGAAATAATCCCACAAGTGTGTCTGGGTGTGCATGTGTGTTTCCCAGTGAGGGAAAGGCCTTGTTTTCAATCTGCAAAGCAAAGCTGTTTGCAAATCCCTCCACCACGTGAGAAGTCTCACTCCAGACGTTTCTCATGTGTGGATCCCTGATGGTGAAATGAGCTGCCAAACCACATCCGATCATCAGATTCCCTCTCCAACTTCAAGAAACACCTCAAGAACCATGTGTTCCAGGAGCGCCTCTAGTCGCCTCATGCCACTCTATGTTCCCTGAATGCTCTTAATGTTGCACTTTCTCCTTACTTTTCTCTTTTCTCCTTATTACGTTCTTGATTTGTTTGGACAATGTTGTGTAGCTACTATATGTCTTGATCCAATACTGCTTACGCTCGTACCTGGGCGTTCACTGGAAGCTCAGCCTAGCTGCACTTAAGCCTAGTCGACTCCCTGACATCAAGTATGTATGTATTGTGCTATTTGCCTCACTTGTATGTCGCTTTGGACAAAAGTATCTGCCAAATTAAATGAATGTAAAATGTAGTGTAGTTCGTTTCTTGGCTTTGTTTAAACCATGGTTGGATGCCGTCAACGGCACTGACACGGCAATTAAAAATCCTCAGGAAGACAGGAATGTAATTCACACAGGGTCTCTGATGCTGCGGCTGATCAGAAGGACGGAGAGCGGGCGAGAAGAGAATCGTAGTGGCACATGTGTTCAGCAGCATTCAGAGAGGCTGCATCCTGATGTGGTGGAGCAAGGGGGACAAAGAGGATGTAACGCAGCCTGCCCCCCCCCCCCCCACAATTCCCAGTTACCAGCCTCCTTCTCCACATGCTCTGCCAGACAGACAGGGTGACCTCTCATTGCTCACAAGGGGAGGACCAGGGAAATGTACTCCGAATTTTAACAGCCACCTCCCTCCCCGTCACGCGCCCGCTGCTGTCACCGGCCCTCTGTGTCAGCACCGTGTGCCTATACTACTGTTATTATGGTCTAGGACTCCAATTACGGCTTGTGTAGAGGAGACTGGCAGAGGCCAAGGACACCGAGCTGAATACCAAGCGCACCGGGAGCCGTAACTGTGTAGAAGAGGAAATAGTACCGGCACAATTTGCGTTTAAGATGTCAGACATAGTGCTGTACAGGGGACTCTACAAAGAGCTGTGCAGTCTTCTCCTTGTGCTTTTAAAATAGACCGGTGCCTCAAATTTATACTGTAAAAATAATCATTAAAGGTGATACATTTAAATGCAAATTACTCCATTTTTCATGCAAATATCCTCAGTGTGCTGAACAGAGAGAAGCTCGTTTCTGTCACGATGCACATTATGTCTGACAGACTGGGATGTATTGTTTGCAAATCCGCCGCCTCCGTTATCATGAAGAGTCCGGGGAATGGAGAGAACAATATGCTAATCATGCAAGGAGACGGAAAGGGTCTGAGACAGGCATGCACCTCATTCTGGCTGCGTACGTCTCAGCACCGAACGGCTCCGTGATAACCCATTACTTTACGGAATAGATCAGGGTAGTACCCGTGGGGACAGATGACTTTTTCACCAGGAAGACTTGCTGTTTCCAGCTAAGCTCTGCAGGCATGTTGTCTCCCCCCTGGGCTGTGCAAAAATGACATTTATGCCCCTTAAAATTTCAAGGTTATAAAGAACAGAAAAAACACTGTTAAGTTTCTGTTCCAGTTCTACAGCTCATGGTCCCAATGTTTTTCAGAATTGCATTTGGCCTCACTCTGCTCTCACACCAGTTTCCCCCTGGTCTCACTCTGCTCTATCTCTGGATTCTCCCTGGCCTCACTCTGTTCTCACTCCGGTTTCATAGATCAGTTTTGTTGCGATGTAAATGAACAGACCAGCTGTTTCTGACTATAGGTCATCTTGGCTGTTCTGTTTTTGGACAGGATATAACATTAATCCCATCCCTGGAAAAAATAACATACTGTTCCACTGTATCTTTCCATTACAAGTCATTTTCTTTCAATGAGCTTGTAATTATGAATTATGGGTTGTTGCAGAAGCGGAAGGGCAAAAACATTAAAATAATGTTAGAAGGACACACCTGTTTGCTAATTTCATACAGCTATGTCATCGACGGAGAATATAGTGATAACCCATTTCATTCAGCATGATATTTCGTTAAAGGGGCAGAATACTACTTAAACATTTAAAATGCAGAGAATGTGTTTATTTGCTAGAGCTGTGTGGCCTAAGAGCAGGAGGAACATGTCATGCTAGCTGGCCTGGTCTCCAGTGCCTGCCGGATGGGGACCCATCCTGCATGTTCCTCTGGTTCTGCTTTACATTCCTCGCGGTGCTCAGGGACCGTGCTCAGCTCTCTTTCTGACCTGCGAGGGCTGTGGAGACGCAGCTGCAGTCTTCAGAGCGGGGGATGGGAAAGCCCAAAGGGGCAAAGGCAGCGAAATCAAGAATTTTAGCGTTTATATTCAAGAAACCTTCAAACGCTCAACAACAGCCGTCACTTTGACAAGGGACAATGGTTAGAAGATGGATGGATGTTGCAAATAATCTTACCTCGTCCTTTAGGCGTATCAGGAAAATTAGAACATTCTTAAGACATTGGGAAGATATTGGGATGGGTCCTTTTTTTTAATCGTCAAATATGAGCCACATCTGACCCTCTGACGTCCTCTGGGCCACTTGTCACTTTCACACTATCAGTGACATTGATCACCCAGTCATCCCTGCCAACAGGCATCTGAGCAGACAAACCGTGTCTTTCCTTTGATTGGAGCTCTCTGTAAGTAATCAGCGCCTCGCCATGGCAACTCCAAGTCTGGCACACAGTTATTCAGTATTAGCCAAGCAGTTGATGGACACCGAAAGGTGCTGTCCTGTTGGTCTATCAGTTTCTCACGATCTCCGCGCCATCCTATGCTGCCAGCCTCTTTGGCACATGCATGATTGACCTCCATCACTCCTCACGCTGGGATAACCTGCAGAAAGGTGCCCTAAATGTCTGTGTCACTCTAAATTGACATCATATATCCATCTATCCATCCAAACAAACTCCCACATAAACACAAAACCAGGTGTCATCCTATGAATAACTCAACTGGATCTGCTCCTTTCTGGAACACAGAGGTGAGAAGAACATGGAGAATGGTGAGATGCTCCCTGATGATGCCTCCTGGTCCGTGAGGAAAGTGGTGGGAACGTTCAGATCAGATCGGGTGTTGCAAAGAACATCCAGAGTGTGAAACATGCCCCCCCAACTGCTGTAAAAAAGGGTGAGGGAGAACTCTCCTTCTGGGGGTGGGGAACTCAATGCCTGTGTGGCCATTGAAGACCCACATGAGATCCCTCTTCACTGCTTCTCCTCTGTTGTTCTTAACATGAACACAGGGGTCATCTCTCAGCTGCCAGGCACCGTAAGCCAGAGGATGCTGGATAAGGGTGAGCATCTCAGTGTGAGGCACAGAGCCAAAGCACACATAGAGCAAAACCTGACTGTCGGGACAGGAACCAGCACTCGAGCAGGTCTGACGTTCCCCTGAAGCCTCCAACCATGGTGGAAAAGAGCACCCAAGACTGAAGGAGGTGAAATAGGGGCAGGTTCACTAGACATGTTCTCCCAACTAGAGTCATTTGTCCAGTATGCAAAACAAATATACATATAGTGGTAATGAAAAACTAAATGTTTACTAAGATTATTTCTCCCATGTTCATCAACTAAGCAGATTAATTAAGGGGCTGTCAGGATGCCCAAACAGAGAGTTACTCATCTGTTGACAGAAAGGGTTTGGCCTCAGTCAGATGAACGTGGGACCTGCTGAACACTGAGGAGCCAAAGGCAGCCTGTCACTGGCTCCTCCCACGGACCCGAGGGTACTGTCCGGATGCAGCCGGGCCTCGGACCGCTCAGGGAACCGGCCCAGACAGCTGGAGGAGCGGCCACCTCGTGATTCTGTTTAGCAGACCAGCCATACAGTGTCTGGTGCAGGGTGGAATGTGGCTGCTGTCTGCTTTGCCTTTCGATGAGTTTGAGGAAGGACAGAAATGCCCGTTTAAATTTTAACATTCACACCATGACGTATTTCCACAATGTCATGTCTCACATAGATCCCTGAAAACCATAACAGAGGATGCACGGAAAAGAGGGTTAATCCCCATTCAGAAGAGCTCTGTCCAACATCCACTCCCTTGTGGGAAGTGAAAAATAGGGCCCTGCAACATCAAAATAACAGGCTTTTATCACATTGCAGTTGCAGTATATACATAACACACACACACACACACACATACACACACACACACACACAGCCACCTCTCCGTCCTCCTTAATGCCTCTGTAATCATCTCATAATATGCTGCATAATCTTCACTAAAAGAATGCAACGGCTCCTCTATTTGTTGCATTCCCAGAGGGAATTTTTAATATGAAACATTAACACAAGCCAAGGATTTCAGATAAATGTTGCTAAAAGTGTCAGTGCTGTGAGCAAAGACCAGCTGTGCAGCTGCATTTTATATTTTATAAGGATAGTTTCCTTACTATACCCAGGTGTTCAGCTGCCTGATTGGGTTCCAACCAGCACAAGAATATACCATGTAAAATGTGGGTTACAGAGTCCAGTGGATATAATGTCGTCCAGTAACTTGGTCCGATGATGAAACCTTACCGGGTGTTTATTCTAAGACAGCTAGTAAATACTTTGGTGTTCAGACTTTAAAATAAGATTTCTTATGTGAGAGCATCCTCTCTGTAATTCCTACATAACAGTGATGCACATTGTACAATTATATGTAATAAGGAAATATGTCTGAAACTGTATGTTTATCTTCAGCTTAAAAATAACCTCTTAGCTCTGATACTCAGTTTGGAGAAACTAGCCGAATTTGTTTTTTTTTTTGCAGATATCGTAACCTGAGAATCCTGACCCTAGCTGTCATCTGTTATACCTTCCTCCATTTACTCTTGTGTTAAATTGGCTTTTACATGCAAACACGCTCATCCATCAACACATTAATTTCCCCATAGCTATTTTTTAGGGGTGTAAATCGTGCATGGCGGCGATTCAATATCTGGCGATATCTGAAGAGTTACTGCATTACAACATGACTCAATTCTGTAATATATGGTCAATATATTCAACACAGTGAAAAATAAACAGATTTTAGTGGTATTTATTTGAATTCAAAATAACTCACAAGTTTGATTTTTCATTTTAAAAACAGAACATTATGAGAAAAAAAATGTACATGTATCAAAACACATAAAGTTTTTGCACAAGAAACATTGTCTTTTATTTGTACTTATACCACAAAAAAAAGTACTTTGGTGTATGTATAGTATAGCTTACTCTGAACATGTAGAAATACAGGAACGCTAAACTACATGAAAAGTACTGTAATGTACTGGTCTCTACCAAGATCAATATTTGTTGAATATTACTCAATATTTGTTAATTGAATTAAATCGTATCGTGGCCTTAACAATTGACATATCGATTATAGTCGATCAATTGTTACACCCCCAGTATTTGTTATGTCCTATGAGGAGATTAATCAGGAGATTTGCTTTGAGGGTGGATTGAAGGGTTTGGATCTGTGACTGGAAAGCTTCTCTCTCCTTCAGTATCATCAGAGGCTCCTTAGAGCTTTAGAGAAAATGGTTCATCGCCAGCCACATTAATATATGAAGCACTTGCCAGCCACCAAAGCTTTTATCTTAAATTCCGTTGGCTATTTTCCACAATTATGCTGCTCTCCTTGGTATAAAAGAACCAAGACCCATTTTCATATCAACTGCAGCGGTATAATTTTAATTACAGCACCTTGCTGATGGGGAATTCAGCCCAATATTATGTCCATGAACTCCAGAATTACCGCTTTCAGAAAAATGACTGTCGCTCTCAGAACTCATCAGGGCCTGGGAGCTCATCAGGCCACGCCGGGGAAAACGCCAGATACCTGATTCCCATAGCCATGCTCATTTGCTTGTCTACCTAAGCTGCTGTCTCTATGGCAACCGCAGCCAGCCCAGGACCGAGCATCCTCCTGTAGAGGAGTGCACGGAGCGAGGGAGCAGAGAAATGAGTTCATTAGTGTGCAGAATCACAGCTGGATCGAGGAATATGTGGGTGAGACTCTCCATCGTTTAATTACAGCTGGATTTATGGCTCCCACTCTGGGCCAGGAGGGTAAAAACACGGCAACGTAGCTGAGATCACTAGATCAGTATGTAAACTGCGTTAGGAAACACATATGCTGTTAACTGTTAATGTCTGAGAGGAAGTCACGCTGTCTGATTTAACAGAGTCGAGTGGGAAGGGTTAGGGTTAATGTTGGGGTTGCGGTCAACTTGTAGGACAGTCAGTGATAGAAACACCCAGGCCCGTTCCATTCAGGTATATACAGCACTCTCTGTGAATGAAATACAATAATTAACAGAGAAACAAGTCAGGTTCCAATTATCTTACTGATGGCATCTGTTTAAACTGTGGGCACTCTCACATAGTACTTTATTAATACTGATTAATGAGCTGCTCAGTAATTTGCAGGCTGAGTGTGTTCTAATGTTGATTTATACATTTTTTAATTGATCTCTGTTCTTTCCAACTAATGCAACAGAATGAATACATGCAAATTATCAACAAACGAACAAGCAGAGTGCACTGTTAGTAATACACATGGTAAAAAACTCACAAGACAAATATTGGGTTATATAGGGAACACTAATAATTTTCTCCATAGAAATAGATCACAGAATAGATCCCAATATCTTAATGTAGACAGACAGACAGATGGACAGACAGACTTTAATTATCCTGGGAGAAATCTGATATACCCAGAACGCAGCAGGCAAGATGTGTGTTAGTTATAAGCTGATAATTCCAGGCTCAGTTCTCTCATGGGGGAGACTATAGGAAACAATGTTCAAAGTGGATGTAACAAAAATGATTTAATTAGCACTGTGCTGAGTCCCATCCCCCCCATGTCAAGGACGCCAAACTGATTGCGTGTGGATTGCCACCGGTCCAAAGAAATAAACTGTATTGCCTTGAACAGCAGATGTGGTGAATAGTGTGGTGATGCAGTAATCAGCACTGTTGCCTCCTAGGACCAGGGTTCAAATCTCTACTCTGTGTGCGTATTGGGTTCATATTGTCCCTCACAATGTAACAAAAACCTGATGTCTCGACATTGTGGGGACTATTATACAAAGATCTGTGAATGAGATCAAAAAAGTAAAAATGCCAAAAGTATCCTGCTTTGTTTGGTTACTTATGGTTAAGGTTAGGGCTGGGTAGGGAGTAAGGTCGTCATGCTATGATTAGAGTTTTCCCCATAGAAATGAATGGAGAGTCCCCACAAACATATAATTACAAACCTGTGTGTGTGTGTGTGTGTGTGTGTGTGTGTGTGTGTGTGCGTAAGCGGGTTTATCTATCCTTATGGGGACACAATGTCCCCATAACATGATAAATATCTGTTTTTTTCCCTTATGGGGACTGGTTTCCTGGTTTCTATTTTACTGCTATAAAAAAACTAAAAATGCATAAACTCTTGTATTTTGTTTGGTTACTCATGGTTATGGTTAGGGCTGGGTAGAGGTTAAGGTTGTCATAGTTAGCATTAGCATTTTTCCCATTGAAATGAATGAGCGGTCCCCATAAGGATATATGTGTGTGTGTGTGTGTGGCGTTTGGCGTGCGGATTCCTCTGAGTACTCTGGTTTCCCCACCAGAGCACAAAACATGCTGAAGTTTACTGGAGTTATCAAATGGCCTGTAGGTGTGATTGTGCCCTTCGATGGGTTGGCGCCCCATCCTGGGCTCCTCCCTGCCTTGTACCCATAGCTGCTGGGATCGACCTACAGACCCCGAATAGAACAAGCAAGTACAGAACATGGATGGAGTTTATGTGGCTTTCAACCATGTAACATGTTTCAAAAGATCCCCACATACAGACAAAGCATACAATATTCATACAGGTTTAATTTTTAACACAATTACAATTAAGTTTCTGTGGCTGGACTTTCATCAGCTCAGTGTCTCCAGCTTGTCCTGCAGAATCGGCTTCAGTCCACGGTACAAATTGCATTTTCATCAAAGTCCCCCATGATACTGAATGAAATCACCACATAGGGACTACGAGTGTTTTTCAGCAGGCCTGGACAACATGCATTCAACATGCATTCAATAGCTATTAAATAGCTGCATGCCAGAAGCCCAGAACATTACCATAATTAAAAGACAATGCTGAGGAAGGATAAAGACTTTTAGCCAGTATCAGAGTGCGCGTTTCTGAATAGGAAACCTGCGGTTCATGAAACAGGATGATTGCAGTGAGCAGTGACCCCATACCTGCCTGGTCAGCTGCTGCTGTCTCCTGCTAACTCTCCAAATGGCAGATCATGGAATAACACAGCTCGACAGAAAATGCTTCCCTGTGGGATTCCGGGAAGAATCCAGCCCACAGTAGAGTAACGCAGAGACGGAGCAGAATGCAAACTCTACGCCTCCTATGACCTTCCGGCCTTTTTCCTCGACAGACCCACTGCCGCACGTCACTTATCATATGCTGTGACAAGGATGGATGTTTATTTACTTATATTCAGGTAAATTTCCTGACTGTGGAGATAAGGACGCTTTCTTTAATGGAAATTGAGCTTATCGCCATCTGTCTGGACGCTGTAGTTTTTCAAAAACCACTAGATATGGGTAAAGCGAGTAAACAAAATTACAGAATGGAAAGAGAAGCTGGCCTCGATCCCTCAGATGACACACGGGACGTACCAGAGTGTGGGTGGGGCGAGTTGCTGCTGTTTAACCCCGTCCTCGCACCCCCTCTAGGTGGACACACTGCACAGCGGGGGTCTCTCAGTGAGACCATTTCCTAAATGGACTCTCTGTCTCAGAGCACTGACTCATGTAGGTGTTACTTGCATAACATGTGAGGGACACAGACCACATCCTGCCCCCTCTGCTCCCAATCAACCCTCCCCCTCCCAAAAGAAAATGGATCAGTTTCTTTTCCTTCCTTCAAGCCCTTGGCAGCAGTAAGTCCACAGCACACAGCTGCATCAGTTTTTTCTAAATCCAAATGCCTCACTGAAGTGAAATGGAGGTAAAATTGCTAGAGAGAGAATGGGCTGATCTCACTGCAATTCACTTCATCTTAGAGATTACCAGACATTACTCGTAATTGCTGGAGCAAATTGAAACTGATTTTGTAACGCAATTGAAATCCATCCTCCTTATGTAATTGCTCTGAATGGTAATTGCAATCAATTGACATACATTACCTAAACTACTGTGTGCAGAATGCTCTAATGAAGGTCTTGAGGCATTGTGCAGCAACTCTCATATCAAATTTAATATCAAATATCATGAGTCAATATCGTTTGTAGATTAAAAGCAACAACATACGATAATAAAAGGAATAAACAGGATGTGGCCCACTGTTTATTTAGAATGACATGGTTTAATGCACCGTAATAAATAAAAAAAAATAAAACCCATTTTCATCAGGATTATAAACCTCACAGATCGGAGTTTCTCAACCCAGGGGAATAAATACTATGACTATTATTATTTACATTTATATATGTGGGCTGAAATTTTGCGCTGTGGGAACAAGCGAAACACAAACATAAGCACATTTTCTTGCCGGACTCATAGTGTGGGTACGCCGGGTAGCCGAATCGCTTCAGCTGGTGAAAGGCAAACTTAACAGCACTGCATAAACAACATATCGGTTTTCAAGGTTATCTTTCACTTCTTAATGCTGACAATCTAATGAAAGTAACACCTGGAGGACATTGTGGTCAAATGCATCTGCGTACCCCGCCCCCCCCCAACAGAATGACGGGGCTCAGTCTGTCCACCCCAGTTGAAATGGTCTAGAACTTCCACTGCCTTTGAGGCACAAAGGCAGATCAACCTCCTCTCAGCTGTGACGTATGTTTGCGGCACGTGTTTTTGTGCTTGACATTAAACACAATGAGGTACTGAAGGTCATTCACAGCTGGCTGCCTTGGTGCGAGCGCCGCAACAGGCAAAAACACAAAGACACATTCAGCTGATTTCTAGCAGACGTTTTTTTAGGTTTGTTCCAGGACGTGCAACTAACAGCAGCCAGATGATGTTTCTGAGATAGAGAAGCATGGCAAGCACAAATATGTTGTGTATATATATAAACGTGCATTGTTAAAAAACAAAGAGTGTCATTTTAGCGGAAACAGAGTGTCTCGCTTGGTTGGATGTTGCATGTCAACATCGGCAGTGTAACCGGTCTGTTTTGGTGTGTGTGCAGGATGTTTGCTAGACCTGACTGAAGTGCTGATGGGTAGCATCTGAAATATTAATAAGGAAGCATTTTTTTTTTGATTTCCTCGATAAACTGAAAATAACATGGCCCAAAAAAGCTGTAGTCGATGTGGACTGGGAGGATCACTCAAGGCGACTGATGACGGGTCTGTAAGTCGACAGTTCCAGGACGGACTGTGTTAAGGCATGGAGCAGTTCATCATCATTACGTCCTGCTGTATATTTGTGTTTGAGCTTGTATTTCATTCTGAATGAAAGTGCAGTGAACAGCTTGACTAAACCTGCATTTGGGGTAATCCTTCAGTACAACCACCAGGGGGCATAGTGGTTAAGGAAGTGTCAGATTGCTTTATATCAAATCAGTTCAATATCACACAGAACCCTTGCATAAGAACACTTGTGCAAAAATAATGGTAGCACTCTGTGAATGGCATTTCTAGAAGAATCAATGAACACATTCATAATACATTATAATGCATTCATAAAGCATTATAAACATGGATATAAATATTTATAAAAAGGCATAATAGATTATAAGCATGGGTATTATGTATTATGACCACCTTATGAAGTTCTCATGTATAATGCAATATAGATATATTCAAAATGCAGCACAAAACATCATTCTTATAACGACCGTTAAAATGCATTATAAAGGTATGCATAGTGCATTCTAGATGAGAGCTTCATTGATGCTTATGAAGTATTATAATCAACACTATAATGCTTTATGACTGTCAATAGAACATGCATTCTTCATTAATTCTTATACCAACCATTATTATGCATCATAAAAGGCTCCATAATGCATTACAGACGACAGCTTTAAGTTAAGCATTACCAAAATTTCTCGTTATACTTTTGACCTTCGTGAAGCAAAGTTTGACCGATTTTTCCATGGGGGGGTTAAGGAAGGTGAACATGGCATTAAGGCAAAGGCAGCTGCATGGATCTCATTTCCAGCCAATCCCAGCTAACAGCCTCTGCTGCATCATGGTCTAGTGGAACGGAGGTGGACAAGAGTAGCGTTTATTACACAGGCAGGACGCTCTAATGTCAAGGAGGATCAGCACAATGGTTTATTTTAAACTGCTTAGTGGGTCACGACCCTAAAGGGGGAGGGAATGAACTCTTATGTCTAGTTTATGAGCTTTTTTCTTTTCTGCCAGTCAAAGCTCAGGGTCCAGCCTTAGTGTTTGTTTCCTTTATCCTCACTAAACCACCACACAGAGGAAAGTGTGAGGTTTAGCTCACAATATGCCATCTGCTTCCAGCCATAAGACCAATAACGAACATATAAGGAACTCGAGCTTCACCTGCATGAAACCTATCGAGCCAAATAAAACCCAAATAAATTATCTTTTAAAAAGCCAATAGGGAAACATAGAAGTCCGGGTAGAATTAACATTCTATATTTCAATCCCAGAATTACAGGCGTTAGCTGTTTCAAGTTTTTGTTCAGGATGTGGCCACGCTAATCCCATCCTGAAAACATTCAACATCGTTTTATGAAAATCGATGGTCTGGTGAGTAATCAGACCACACACACATTGTCTGCTGATTCTTCTTATTCTTATTTTTCACAATGATATAAATCTGATTTCCCTTATATACCCTTCATATACATGTTTCCTGGATGATGAAAGTGAAGGTCGCTCCATTTTCCCAACCTCATGCCCTCGCCCCATGGTAACCGAGAGGTTATGGAAGATGGAAGGATGTACGGACAAATAAAATCAGTTGAGAATTAGCTGTCATCTCCTACAGTGAGCAGCACCGAGCCCGCAACCCCGCAGCGCTTAGACAGAAGGCACCGCGGCGACACACCGGCCGATCGATGGCCTCTTCGCGACAATAAATTCAAGCTCCAGTGCCCAGTGCTTAAAATCAGCCTTAAGCAACGTTTCACAATAAAGCAGCTAAGCTTTCATGGAAATTCATCAGCTCAGTGAGACGGATAAATTCATAGGCAAAGCTGCATTATACACAGGTACGAGACCGTAACTGTTTTTATGACTTTATATACCGCAACGGACTCAAACATCAGATCATGACGGCTAATTAAACATGACATTGAATTCATTCTGGAGATTCCTGTTGTCATGAGGAAACGCTGGCGCTTTAAGATTGCTTTTGGAAGGGGCTCATGAAACGCACGGCTTACTGTGTCCTGCGGACCGTGTAATTACACCCCCGGATCACAAAGCTGATAAGCACTGCAGCAAGTTCTGAAGTCAATGTCCCTGCACCTGTCAAACTTCTTCGGGAAAATGCGACACACGCTACGAGTATAAGATCTTCCTCGGGACACACGGATGCAAGCGTGCTTTGGGGCAGTTAGACTTCCCCCCCAAAGACCATCGATCTTACCTTCTGACCAGCGGTCCTCCAAAATATCACGCGCGTGAGAACCGCCGCGAGGATCGATCAATCACGACATCGCGAGCCCTCCCAGAAGACGGCGTAGCTTTCTTCTTTTATTAAAGCAATTATTCAGACTTAAACCAAGTTGTAAATGCTAAAGGGACTAACCTAAAGCAAGAAGACCAGAAAAGCTCAGACTGCCAACACAATCTCTACTCTGGGTCTCCAAATGGCAACTGCAGTCAGCAATGTGAATGGTATATACATTCATGCGATTATATTAATGTATTTTGAAAACTTTTGGCATTAGTTGTTGCCCAGAGACTGAAGGCTGAATATTATGCATAGTCCAAGTAACCTGATAAATGATGACAAAAACATTTGCACCCAAGGGTCTATTTTGAGGGGAAGATATTGGACGTTTATTGCAGTCTCCAGCAGAGCTCTGCGCAAGTTATTGAGCCTCACACCATAAGAGGTCCTGGCCAGGGCCGTCCGCGCCATCAGGCACTGCATTTTGCTTCAATATCTCCTCCAATTGTTTCAAGCTATTTACTTACATTTGATTTACAATCCTCGCAGAAGTGCCATTTTATCTCTATGCGAATATAACTATATCTCAAAGGATACTGTACTGGTAACTAACATGTTAGCAGACATGTTGTATTTCTGACAAATGTAGTTCTGTTAGTATTCCAGAGCGGTAATTTTTAGGATAATAGGAATGCAGTATGGATTTTCCATTTCCATTCATCGGAGAGCTTGTTAGTGTGTGATGATAAACTGACATTTTTTGCTTCATCCCAGTGGCTGTATATTGCCAGAGTGGGCAGTCAAAGAAGAGCTGCGTTCAGCACCGACAAAATTCTAGTTTTCTTGGAAATGTTATTTGGATTCAACGTGGGGACAGGCACGAGAATATAAAGTTCAAACCCTCCGAGATGGTCTGAGCATTATTGGATACATATAACCGGCACAGAGAACATGATTAATGAAGGTTTACATTATATGTAATGTACCCCAAGCATATCACTTTGCTCGACTCCCAAGAGTCA
Source organism: Mormyrus proboscirostris (assembly GCA_026779585.1). Classification (NCBI taxonomy): domain Eukaryota; kingdom Metazoa; phylum Chordata; class Actinopteri; order Osteoglossiformes; family Mormyridae; genus Mormyrus; species Mormyrus proboscirostris. The sequence continues at coordinate 4,501,647 of JAODKF010000009.1, forward strand.
AAATCCAATTTAATTTCCTTAGACCACAGACAGAAGAGCACACAGGAGAAACCCATGGTGAAGGCTCCCCCTACTGTTCAGTCATAGCATGTGCCATGGATAAGCAAGGCTAGCATAATATCAATCAGCAAGTAAAAGGTTATTCCATCTGTAATTTAACCGAGGTTTATTTGATATAATTTATCTTTAATTTATTTGTCACTTGGGATCTACATTCATCACATTAAAGAGAAATCATTGCATACATCGTGTCAATCAACCAAATGGACAAGAAAAGGGAGGGAATCGGTGTAAAGGGTAGGAATGAAGGACACACACTTCAAAGCATATCTCGTCATACCTCTGACAGATTAACTAAAACGCATTTAGTCACCAGAGAAAATCTGCACTTTCTGGCAGGAAGGGTCCATCTCGGTTTGAGGCGGGGGTGGCATCTTCCATGCCAAGCCTGCGCATTTTCTGCAAGGCTCGAGTCTGGGACTCGGGCCAGTTGCTAACCACAATGGCACAGCTGTGACAGTTCTAATCTGGCTCGCCTGTCACTCCCCGTACCTGCGAGCTCACGCGTTCCGGACCATGCCGTGGTCATTAGCGTCATCCCTGACGTTAACACGAGCGCCCCCTAAAGGATACACGTTACACGTGACAGAGAGGTGACACACAAGAATATGTTTAGTGAAAAATTATGCAAAAAATTATGTACATTCTCTTCTGTTTAATTACATTGAAGCAATATAACACCAGGCACCCGAGCACAGGGAAGGTCCCTCAGCAAGCTAGAGCTACGCCTCTGATCACACACGGCACAGTCTTAGTCTGTGTCCATTCTGCCCTCAGCTTTGGCAGTCATCCTCATTCTGCCTTCCTCAGGGCTTATCACCATCACCATCATCATCATCATCATCACCACCATAACCATCATCACCATCATCACCACCATCACCACCATCATCACCACCATAACCATCATCACCACCATCAATACCATCACCATCATCACCACCATAACCATCATCACCACCATCATCACCACCATAACATCACCATCATCACCACCATAACCATCATCACCATCACCACCACCAACACCATCACCATCATCACCACCATAACCA
>JAODKF010000009.1:4511311-4535275 GCA_026779585.1 Mormyrus proboscirostris
GAAAATAAGACCTGGGCATATTTTGGCATTTCAAAAAATATAAGACAGTGTCTTATCATCGGGGAAACACGGTATGACTAGTTTCAGATCTTCATCCAATGCTCTGCCAAATACCTTTTGAGTTATCGCACTACTGAACAGACCAGACTCAAAACCATATGCACCCCCTGCCAAAGACAATTTTGGTCCAAAACTAACTCAGCCTAAACTCTTAATCAGGAAATGTATGTGGCGCTGCAGATCAATCCTTTTTACCTGCTCACTGAGTCAGTGCTGTAAAATCTGGAGGACTGAGGACGCAAAGTAACCCAAAGTCACAAGTCCTGGGTCCACCAGCGCGCCCCCTTGTCAGACGCATGGATGCCGCACACAGACTTCTAACCAGAAAGGGGACCTGCCCTTGTGCCAGGTGTCTTAACCGAGTCAGTAAAATGTCCAGCGGAATAAAATCATACATGACTCTAGAAGTGTATTCCTGATTCTGAGCAGCTGCACTCACCTTGCAGCCATACTGCAGGGCCAGCTTGTTGAGGCTGTCGCCGTGAGAGACAGGCCGCTCCAGCAGCAGGACGTCCCCCACCTGCTTCTGGCCAGACCTGCGCCCGCGGGGCCTCCGCTGCGTCATGCCCAGCTCCTCCTCCGAGGACCCGGCAGAGTCATCGCGGGCGCCCCTGAAGACGTACACCTGTCCATCGGCGCTGGCGTGGACGTCCACCGGCGCCTGGAAGGCTGGGGGGAACCTCTCCCCGGGGCTCCCCATGGCTGCGGGATAGAGAGCGGGGAGGATCGGTCACCTCAGGGACAGCTCGTGTGAAGGAGGCTCGTAAGCGCAGTCAGGATGCAGGATAGGGCCAGGAAAGTTTGTTTTCACTTCACAAATGAAACAAGCGCGTTGGTTTTAGTAAAAATAAAAATGCTAAATGCTGAGTGCAGCTACCAAAAAAAACCCAATATAGCTGTTCATCGACTTGAAATGCTCAGCGCTGCTGAAATGGGCTGCATATGCGCGACACTTTACTGAGTAACTGTACGGTCTGGACCTCGAACTTGTCTGACAGACGTGCTTATCACAACCCTACAGTCTGTGGCGTCCCCACAAACCCAAGGCTACGATCGGCGGAGTAAAGACAGTCATTACCAATGGCAGATCAAAGGCATACTCTGCTGCGGGCTCCACACTTTAGTCCAACGTGTTTACTGACAAACAGGAGCTCACACTCGGTGAGTTAACCCTGTTAATCCTCAGAGTAGGTAAATCCGAAGGCTGACTGATTCTCATACTGGCCACTGTCTTGGCGATTAGCTGAGGAGTTCGTCAGCCCCGCCATAAACACATTTAAAACACTGCCGATCGGCCCTTGAGACCGCATGCAGCAATAACGGCGCATTTTAATGACAGCAGCAAAGCGCAGAGAGGTAAAATCACGGATACTTCAAAGACTAACTACCTGTCTACGTGAAAAGTTATCTTGACAACGCATCGATAACGAAACTGCTGTAAATTCGTCACTTAAAAAGCGTGAAATTCAGCCGTAAATGATACTCACCCGCTTTGACTGCAGGGTATTTGCTACCTACATAATAACAAAACACTAAAAGGCTCACATTGGGGTAAGCCTGCGATACAGAGTAACAACCGCGCGACGCCGCGGCAAGCCCCAGATGGACTGGAACATCCGCCAATCACGTCAATGGTCGACGACGCCGTTAGCCAATAGCGCAGCGGATTTTTTTTCGGTTTTCAAGGTAGGTAGACGGAAGCCTGGTGCTACGTGTTATGTCTTGTACTTTGCCCTGGGTGGATGTATATGTATGTAGCACACTTTTTGTGCGTCCTTCGGAAGTTAATGTATTTCATGTGTGTGGTTTCTTTATGCTGCTTCGATTTTCTTCGACTTTTCGGTTTCTTTCCGCAATCCAAAACCATGCAGTGAGGGTAATCTCAGAATTGCCCGTATTGTGTGATTGTATGTAAGTATATGAATTGTCCAACAATGGACGAGCATCTCATCCAGGATATTACCCTGATTTGTAACTCGTGCATTTGGTAATATGCTCCAGGATCTCCGAGATCCTGCGCAAAATAATTGTTTGGAAATAGATGCATGACTTTCTTAAACATTTCACACACAAAAGGTATGTGACCATACATTTTATGGACCACTAGAGGGCAGCAGTGGACTAACTCAGGAGTTATGTGCATTATATTGAAAATATATTTTTCCACTAGAGGGAGCGAATGTGTATTAGAATTTTATGTCTTGCCAATGCACACAAAAATGGAAAACAAGTCACGTGATAAAAGACCAACTAAAGATTTCAGTGTTTCGGATAAAGTTCCCTTTAGTCGTAAACATGTCACTCATGACAGTATGAAAGAAAAGCAGTCCACAGAGGTACCACACCTGAGCACCTGTGTGTTTTAGAGATACAATTTAATTAGCACCTGCCTGGTGGGGGACGTTCTAGCACCTGAAACACCAAGTAGTGAAGCAATTATGAGCACAACTGGGTCTCGCAGCCGGGTCTGTGAAGCCTTCTTGAGAGACAGTACTGAAATCCAATAATCAGGAGCTACAACCCATTCGGCCAATGACATCTCTCCGTGTCTGCATGTGAATACCAGACATTTGGGAGATGGTCATCTTAAAGTGTATTTTACTTGTCACAATGCATTATGACAAGTAAACCTAAAATAATCCACATGGAAAATAACAGTGACAAAGGCCTAAATTTGTTTGTAGGCCTTTGTATTGCCTTTCATATTCAAGTCAATTCAGTTCAGTTTCTTTTTATATAGCACCTTTCACAAGTTGCCCCAAGACTCATTATATGGGTGTGTTGGGATATGTTTACTACATCATTACAACAGAATAATATCACGGAAAAGGAAAGAGAAATGAAAGAAAGGAAGGAAGGAAGGAAAGAAAGAAACAGATGACAACAAAGGAGAAAACGTTTGTTAGTATTTTTAGAAAGCAAATAATTGTCCATCATATTAATGTAGTGCAGGGTCTTTTCCATAAGCAGTAAATGCAAAATGGACTATCTGACGACCTGCAGCAAGATGATGCTCGATAATCCTGCATGTTCTGCATCGTCTGCAGGCCCTTGCTCTGCATCATTGTCTTCACCTCAGACGGCCTGGAGTTGATTCCTGCCAAAGCGTGGAAGTATTAACATGGGTGATCGCTGATGGCTGGTCGAGGCCACTGGAGGCATTGCTGGGCTGGGCAGGATTGGGTTTGAAAACACAAAGGGCAGAGCAGAGTTCAGACCAGCTGCACCTGCAGAGATGCAGCCAGGCAGAATAAGAAGGTAACGACAAGGCTTTACATCTCAGATGCCGGATTAAGGACCTTTGTCTAGCTTTTGTTGAGGAGGGCTGTGGTCTTTAACTTTGATAATTAAAAAAGGAGATTTATGTTACTTGTCAGTCTGTATAGCTATGAAATCATGTTTAAAAATGCCACATAACTGCCTTTGGAGAAAAAAAATACAAATATATTTCGCTTAGATATAAAATGTATGACCTTTAAGGTGCTGGCAGTTTCACGTGGATATACATTCATCTGGTGTAAACCTGATGTTGGAATCAAAATAAAGGTCATATAAGTAATGAAACTGGTAAAATTTATTGGGGAACTAATTATCTTAGAGGTCAGTGCTGGTCTCTGCTTTCACACCACGATATCTTCACTGTCCTTAAGCAAAGGTCACATTTCCCGTAGCTCATAAACACCACGGGTGTTCAGATGCCCCGGCCGGGCCCTGCATTTTTCTGGAACAGAGAAGATTGCATTTTAGTAACCTTGACCCATCCCTCGTTTGTCATTTTTCAGTTTGATCTGTGTCAAAAGCCTAATCTTTATGTGTTTTTCAAGCCCCCTTTCTGTGTGATGCTCTCCCATTGGTCCCTCGTCCTGTCAGTCAAAACAGAGACGATGGCATTTGCTAGCTGCCATGTTTGACTGAGAGTCCATTGAGCAGGGCGGGGATTCTGCTCCTACTGCCTTGTCACCCGATGCTGGTGTCCGGCAGGGCGTGTATCAGGGTGTATCAGCTCTGAAGGACTTTGCTCTGGGCCTCCAGGGAATCTAAGCTCACCAGGTGCTCCGTGTGTTAATCATTGCTGACAGAACGGTAGCCCTAAAACCGCCCTCCTGTGATGGATCAGGTGTACCCACAGACCGAGTGGGGTTAATATTCTTTATCTCAGAGCCTCTGGCCAGCGCACAAGAACAGACAGGATGCTGGGAGGCGGTGAAGAAGCAGATCCCAGTTAAACGCCAGTCTGGTGTGGGAGTATGGAATTCAAGTATGTTGCCTAATGCTGTCCCTTCACATAAACGCTGTGAACAGGTGTTACATTATCAAATGTTTGCTGATGGTTAACAATCAATATAATTAAATGAGTGAATTAAATGCATTTTCTGGACAGAGTTTGTAATTAAATTTGTAAATCTCACCTGGAAGTAACAGGATTCTGTGCCTGCTGTTTCATTGGCTGTTCCTGATTTAATTCAGGACTTTCCTTCAGCCAATGGCAGCTAGGTGGCAGTGTGGAGCCTTCTAGGGCCACCTGAATCCTTACCACTTCTCATTGTAGGCCTTGACCACTCCTTCTAGCTGAATTAGACACTAAATATGAACTATGAAAAAATGAATTAAATATTAAAAAAACTTCTCATATAGGTCATAGGTTTTAAATAAATGTGATTGAAATAATGATGCTTTCAAATGATGAGCTTATTAAAGGGCTTTGGTATCCTTGGAATCACTCAGCCTGTCTGCATTACCCATAATCCTCTTTATTACAAGAAGGGAAAATGGGCATGGCGACATCTGCTGCTCTTTGTTGATTGGATAAGAGCACTTTTTGAGGTCCACATTGATCAGAGAAAGACTAAATGAACCCCCCCCCCCCCAGCCTTGTTTCACGACGGTGTCTAATGAGAGAGTTCAGCTCGCGTTCACTTGCGGTGAGGAGGTTTTCACACGCTGTAAGATTCAGTGACGCTGATTCCATCGGTCCACTGCACATGGTCATCCATCCATCTTCTCCATGACCAGTGCTGAGTCATGGCAAGCCCATTAAGCACAGGAAACAAGGCAGGAGACAGCCCACCCAGGGGTCCATGCCAGTCTGACTCAGCTCACACACCACACACACTGGGCAAATTAAAGAATCCTCAATTCTGATGCTTTCATCCTTTGAATGTGGGTTAAAGCTGAGGTTCCGATTAATCAGACAAATCGGTAATTTACTTCGCCATGGAAACTAGCTGCTTATGTACCACAGTGTGTAATGGTTTCTTGGATACTTTGCTGGAATATGACTACAAACCCAGCTGTCTACACTCTCAGTTGTGCTTTAGGCTTTGATTAAATATCCACAGAAAAATTTCTTACTATCATTATTAACTATAAATTAGGCGCGTGTGTGTGTGTCTGTCTGGGGGGGAATTCCTTTTGCTGAAACAGTTAAAAGTGCTCCCCCCCTCTCTTTATAGAACTCCTTTTTTATATCCGATGAGCATACTAAAACTACATAGGTCAACAGAGTCCCCGCGGCCCTCGAAAAGTCTGTGCATGTCTCCGCTATGAATTACTCCTTGACCAAATCACCCGGTTCTGCAGCGTTCCGCACTGTGTAAATGCCGTGTGACGCCCCCTGCCTGTAGAGGAGAGCGCTGCTTTAGCATGATCCCCGTAAGCCTGAAGCAGCACGCGCGAGTCATCTCACATTCACGCTGCACCTTACATATTGCCTTACTTGTGACAGTTGAGCACCACACACGGCTGACTTAAAAACAAACGTTTAACGCTGCCTGTAAATGCTTCTCCTCCTCCGTGGTGGAGACAGGCAGCGGGGGCAGGGCTGACAGAGCATGAGGACTGAGCCTGAAGATGCCCTGTGGATGAACTGTGAGGAGCCGGAGTCCATACCGCCTGGCTGTGACAGAGGACATGATTACACTTTAATCCAGGATAATGCCTCTTTGCTCACGCATCAGAGGATTAGGCAGCATGACGCCCAGTGGGGGGGCTGTGCCTCGTCGTAATGTATTTATTTACATTCTGCATGCTGTTAATAGAGTAATGACAGATCGGAAGACAATGCTGCATTCTTGTGGAAATATCTCTCAGATTACAAAGGTTTGCATGGATGGTTTTCATACTGCAGTACAGTACCAGGCTCTGCCTGCTGAGTGGTACTGAGAACGGCTCACACCAGTAGACTTTTGGATTAATACCCTGACACGCACACACACGCTGCACTGTCAGGAGCGCACTGTCCCAGCTGTGCAGGATCGGCTGTCCGGTTACGCGTGTAAATGTGTGTTTGTTGTGGGTGACCTGCCTAATAAGCCTGGCTAATGAGGCGGGTGGTAATGGTGGATGGGGCAAAGATGCCTCACTCTCACTCAGGATTAGCGGCACAGCAGCGCACATAACCCCCCCCCCCCAAGAACCAGGGACAGGAGGGAGTAAAGGACAGAGTGAAGGGCTCTCACAGCCATGTCAACATCCTAAAAGGAGAAAGATAGCCCCAACCCAAAGCTGTCATTTATAATGCACTATAAATACCTTAATAATGCATTATAATGGTCAGCATAAGAATTAAAAAAAACATCACTGCATCTTCTATTGACATTACAGTGTTTATGATACTTCATAAGAGACAAAGAAACTCTCATTTACTTTCAAAAAGCATCCATTATGCATAATCGCTATAATGTTATGCCATTTTAATAAATATTTATAGCCATATTTCTCTATGAATGCATTATAATGCATTATGAATGTGTTCATAGATTCGTATAGACATGGCATTCACAGAAAGTGTTATCAAGACAAAATGTACAGTACTTGGAGTCTAACTGCAACCAGACAGATGCAACCCAGTTGTCATAACTCATTCCCAGGGTAGCTGAGAGTTGGCTCTGCCAGGAATGGGGTGGACATAAAGGTCTGCAGGGTCATGAGGTTCCTTGGTCTCCTCAAGCGTAGGAACCACCATCAGGAAAGGCCTGTTTTCCTAGTTCTAGCGCCTCCATTACCCCTGTACTTCATCATCATACAGTAATACACTGGAGAATGTCGGGGCAGGTAACAATTAACACGCCTGTGCTGATAAGAGTTGGCTTCCGACGGCAGAAAAGGCCCCATCAGGGTAAACATCCCAGGGGAGACACTGTGCCAGGGATGTTCTGGCACCTGGCTGTAGCAGTGATCAGTGACCAGGGACTGCCCTGAAACGTCTCCATCTACACTGAGGATTTCTGGTTGAAGATTTAGGCTTAAACTGAAGTGAGTGACTAATAGTTTATGGTTTGTCACAGGATGTAAAAGGTAGACGTTTGTGTGACGAGAAAACTGGGAAGAACTTTGGTCACTACCTGCTAGCAGACTGTCTCAGACAGGACATTACCTTTAAGGAAAGGAGGTGGAAACCACAATGGCAGGTGTTTTCTGGCACTACCAGTAGACAGTCTGTAATTGTGTTTTGATACATTTCCAGGATGTTCTATGATTCATAACAAAATGTTTGTGTGAAGAAACACAGCTTGTGACTTTGGGTCACTCCTCAGTCATGAAACCCATGCAGTCTATGTCAGGAAATCCGCTTCATCTCCTAACTGAGCTTCGGGAGCCAGAATCCCCCTAAACACAAACACACGTTAGTGCCGTGAGATAAACAGGGTGACGCCGAGTGTCTTCCAGTCCCCATCCCTTCCTGTCGGGGAGGGCTTGGGGCCTGCAGGTAACGCGGCTCGGTGACACGGAGCCCATCAGCCGCGATCGCGCTGGATGCTCAGTGAATCTGAAAGTCCAAGCCGCGCTTTCCGGTGACTGACACCATGCGCTTGCACATAAATTCACAGGGCTGTAACCCTTTCCAGTCTAATGAGTATCACCAGTTCTCCTCCTGAGCTCCCCAGAGACCTCTGATCAGGCCGTACCGTACAGAAACACAGCTCTGCCCTGAAAAGCAGGTGTCCAAACTTGCAGGTCAAACTCATGCCTGAAGCACCCAACTCCTCCAATTACCCTCCTTTCAAAAGGTCGTTATCCTGACGGTTCGCATACTTTTTGCATCAATGACCTTGATTGGCAATGAGGGCTCTGTCCGTTCGTTATGTGAGGCTATCTTTATTGTTTATGGTGACTGAAGATCAGATCACACTTTAAGAACCATTCGTGCAGAAATTCATTTAATTCCAAAGGGTTCACAAATATTTTCTTGCATCTGTGTATATGTATATACACAGATGCACCATTTCTGATGCTTCTTCATGACCTGTCACTGCTCCCCTTTTTCATATGAACAGACGTCCCAAGTTAAACTGGAACTTAATTAATAACATGCATTAAAAGCGGACAGAATCTATAATGAAAATATGAATCAGTTGGTCAATACCTCTAAGTCATCATGCATCCTACATGTTGGTGTGTCACTAAGGACTGTACTGAGGTATAGGCTGCTCTGTAGGCCGTTCCTGGGTCCGGCTCTGCATGCCGTGTACCTCGACACGGGTTACGCACTGCTTGTCACATAATTAAAAGATCAATTGTGCCTTAAAACTCAGCTCTCTGCTGTGCAGACACACGTGAGTGGATGTGGCTGATGAGAAGCACCTTTCACTCCCTTAAAGAACAGCCACCTGATGCCACCGTATGAGACTTCATGGGCATATTCAACATTTGAAGTGTCCAACAGCCTCATCGATGCGGTTCAGATACATATACATATATATATACATATACAACGCCTGACCTGTGGGGAGTCGCGGTGCAGGAGGGCAGGGGTAAAAGCCTGAGTTTCCGGCTTGTTTAAGCACTGCCATGTGATATGGGGTTTTAAAAGACCCCCTCTGTCTTATTGTCAGGGATGAAAAAGAAAGGAGAGCATGTTTATCGCAAAGGACTGAAGAGAACGAGAAGGCAATCCTCCCTCCCACCTCATGGCCCCCATCCACCATAATGCCAGAAGCACGGCAGAGCCAGACTTATACATGCCAGAAGCAGGCCCAGGGACGCTCATACCGTCATGTGACTCAGCCCCCCATCCCGAATTAAACTGGAAACCTTCAGATTACAAGCCTGGGTCCTCAGCCGACATGTGAAATGAAGTGATATTTATTAAATAATGAATATTCGCTGATGCTTTCACCTCAGCCGGGCACAGTTGGACCTAAACGTTCAGGTCGTCGGGGAAACAGGCCGGGAGCCGGCTTGTCCGGAGCCATGATCTCGGTTACGAGTGGCCTGGCGCTGGGATCCCGCCGCCGTCCTGGCAGCTGTGATAGCCTGACGTGCAAAGGCAGCTCACGCCGGCGGGATGCCGGAGCCCTTTGCGGGCTGACGGATCGGGGGTGACAGGCGCTGGGCGCAGTGTGAGGCGCTGGCACTGGGGCATTTGCGCGGGGGGGGGAGCGGGTTCAACCTGAGGTTAATGTAAACAAACAGCTGACGACGGGATGCCACAACTTATTACAGAGCGAGCCGGCAGAGAAATCCCTTAGTGCCACCGGCCGTGAGCCTTGACCCTCCCCTCCGAAAAAGGACCTGCAATTTCCTCTGTGACAAGACATATTAAGGCTGTGTGTGCTGCATCCCACAGAGCTCTAACGGCCTTCCTCTGTCACTGCTGACTCACAAAAAACTAACTTAAATCCCAAATCCTCCTTAGTCAAATGGCACATACATTAATTATACTGTACTTTTAATTATCGTTCTTGTATTTATTTTTCCATAATCCAACACGGGGTAACAGTGAGATATTTGTATTATCCATTTATCCAAGGAATCAGCGCCTTTAAATACTGCACTTTATTGAAAACAGAGCAGGATACTGGCTCAGACACGTCTAATGTTTAATTACTTACTTGCTTTGTGTATTTTCTACTGTCCTACAGGCAGCGATTTGTAAAAACAGTACGTTTCATTAACTGAGTCATTATTTTACTGGCACCCGGTTTCGGCACACGATGGGGGGGTGCGTGGGGGGGGGGGGGGGGGACCACGCCCCCCTACACACATTCTCCCTTTTACAGTTGGGTGCTTTTCCAAAAACCTGGAGCCCGTCTCACACTCTGCTGAGAACCCCCTCCCAGAGTCACTGGGGGACAGGTAGAGCCCCCCCCCTCTTCCTCCGGGTCACTAGAAACTTCTAATTAACTTAGCAGCATGTATTAAACACCTGGGAGGAGTTTATGAAGCACCTGGACGAGAAAACGAGTCAAACAAGCCCACGCTGCCGGAATATCCCCCCCCCAGCCAGCCGCGGCGTGCAGCTGGGCCAGGAGCCGGGTGTCCTGTCAAGTTTTATATTCACCACTTACAAATTAATTTAATTAAATTTTAATTAATTGTGCCTTTTCCCATGTGCCATTGAACACGCCTCTGACATCACAGAGTGGGAAATGCTGTATGAAATATGGCTATAATCCAAAAAGCATATATTTACATTTCCATTTGAACAAAAATGTCCAGACTATTTCAGCCCAGTTCTCCTTAGAATGATACCCACACTCACAGTTTCTTCTTGCTTCAAGTTCATTGTTTTGACTGCCCCCTAGTGGACGGAAACATCAGTCGACTGCGTTTCTGATTAAAACGTGGTGGATGGCCTTGCCGTGGCCCCAGAACGTTGTGCTGCTTGAACAGATAAAGCCATGTGGGTAGACACAGGTGTGTACGGTTCTCATCTTACGTTCATAGGCCAGGCCAGGGATTCTCACAGACAACAGCAGACAGGCACAGGGAGATTTCTTTGCAAATCGTCTGCCTTTGTCCCGTTGCCTACGGTAGGTGCAGGTGGGCACATATTTCTAAGCAGGCAATCTGGAAGAACAGCCACACACAGGGAGGTCCTCCACGCGTCTACGAGCAGCAGCCGGGGTTATCAGAACCTATGACGTCAGCCGTGTTTCCTTAACAGCCACCGCTGGCTAATTAAATCGCGAGGCACCGTAAGAGCTGGTCTTTGCACTGAGGTAAGCAACGGGAGCTGGCTGATGCTGTCTCCACATCGGTGAAGATGTTCCCCCCCACATCCTGACGGATCTCTGGCTCCGCCGAGCCAATTAGGAAGCCTAACATCCCATAGTTTAACTTTCAAAGTCGGCCAGGAGAAAGTATTTAACCTGAAATGTATCGAAGATCTTAATAACTTTTATACGTGAAATTAGTGGAAGGCTGTAATTAAGTTCTCCTGCCGATTTTCAGTCACTTATATTCAAGCCTCCATGGCAACCTTCAGGTTTGCTGCAGCTATCAGATTGCAGTACACATTGTAAGGATGACAGCCTCCAGTTTCACATGAAATCAGTGTATCAGTATATCCATCCATCCATCCATCCATTCATCCATCCATCCAGGCCCATTTCAGTCAGAGAAGTGTGAGCTACGTCAACATTAGAGTGATTGAGGAGAGGGGACAGCTGTCACATGACCATCTGCTGGAGCATCGTGGATAAGCGTACTCGAATGGGGACCTCCTATCTGCGAGATGAGGCCTGCTATTGATACCGTATTGCATGCTGACTGTCATCAAGGAGATGCGGGTTTCTTTCTAGCCTTGGGAGGTCTTGTGCGTCACATGTTCCTCGATCCTTAGTGAAATGCCCTCTTCTGGGTCTTTCCGTGTGTTCGAGCAGCAGCGCGGTCCAGACTGGAGAGATTACGGTGCGCCCAAAACGGCTCTCATCAGCACAAGCTTAATCATGTTTGCAGTAACTGCGTAATTAAGAAGCAGAGCTGGGTAATTAAGAGGCGATCCTTCAAGCTGGGCGGCTTCTGAAGCCAGTCCTGGACACGGATGGAGACGTGGCATGTAATCGTGTCAGCGTGGAATGGGTACACTGTCCAAACTTTATTAAAGTTAAATTACTCCTGTCAGGCTGGCAGTTCCTGAAGTGGAAACAGAGTGAACTTGATCTTCATCCTCCGATCCCTGTCTGAGCGAGTTGTCTCTCCTAGATGGCTGAAGCCCCCCCCCCCGTCCTGTCCTCATATCCGTGTTTCACATGGGCTCTGGCCACTGTCCTGCCGCAGAAATAGGTGAGACATTTGGTTTGAAACGTCTTCAAAGAGAGATTCCATGTAATGTGATTTTGGACGGCCCAAATCAAAAGTACACACACACACACACACACACACACACACACACACACACACACACGTTGCCAAGCTGACCATGTGACTGCTTGGGGCTTTCAGCACCGCCCCTCCCCGCCTCCACACAGGCTGCGTCTTGTCATTAGACCAGCGCCCCCCCCTCATATATTGTCCTCTCTCTCCAGGCCTCATCTGCCCACCCCCCGGGACTAAGCGGCAGGCAGGACGCTCGCTGACAGGCCTGGATTTGCCTCTTAATCCTCTCCTGCCGAGAGAGAGAACATTTGGGGCTGGGGGGGCCCCACATGGACCAGTCATTCCCCAGCTACACAGGGGGGTAGAGGCCCAGGGAGCCTGGCAAGCTCAGGTGCGGGACCCTGACCGCTGCAGCTGCACACGCGATTAAGACACCCACAGCGCCCCTGAGCCCGGCGAGGGGAGGGGGGGGCGGGTGTGGGCTCATCGCTCTGATTGGTCCTCGGGATGCCACCACTGAACCCCCTGGGCGTCTCTCTTCAGTAGCTGATTGGCTGAGGCACAGGGTCAGGTGGATGAAAGGGCTCCGGTCAGAGCGGGCGGCCGGCTGGCCGTGTGTGAAAAGCGGAGCGGGAATCCAGAGCATCACAGCCTCCCTCGACTGCCCCAGCTATTCAGGCCTTTTCCAAAGGCTCAGGGCCATTTGCTGCACTGTTTTCACTTTTAATTTGAGATCTGTAACCGTCATACTGGCAATCCTTTGTCCGCTCCTGCTCATCAACGCCCCTCTGAGCATGCAGCTAAAATGACAGAAGGTTTGTCTTAGCGCAGATAATGATATCCAGCTATATATCATTGAAGGAGAGTACAAATGTCAGAGAAGAATGGGAGATGACTGATAAGTGTGGAAGATTGTATTTGCTGCCTTGACTGGGGCCCATGAATGGGTTCTGGGAATGCTGCAAAAAATCCTGTTAGCTGTGCGTGTTAGCTATGCCTGTTAGCTGTGTCTGTTAGCTGTGTGTGTTAGCCATGCCTGTTAGCCATGTCTGTTAGCTGTGCCTGTTAGCTGTGTTTGTTAATCTATCTGTTAGCTGTCTCTGTGAGTTGTGCCTGTTAGCCGTGCATGTTAGCCATATTCGATAGCCCTTTCTGTTAACTGTGTCTGTTAGCCAAATCTGTTAGCTGAGCCTGTTAGCTATATCCGCCTAACCTCTTTCATCCTCTCCTTTGATGAGAACCGCAGGACCATGCAGAGACGTGCCGCGGATTTAGGGAACTCATAGTGAGCTGGGGAGATGTTCCCCTTCATGTTTGTTTTTCACTTGTCCTTCCTTGAGCTGTCTTTGTGCTTTGATGGTTTATTCTATCCCAGTTGCACCCCCCTTATGATGATCTGCCCCTTCATAATGACACCTGTGGTTCGTATCAACATGGGGGGATTACAGGGGTGGTGAACTTCACCTTGCTCCACGATGTGTGTGTACTCTCTCAGTCACCCTTGCTGTATGTCATTCTCTCTCTCTCTCTCCCCCCACCTTTCTGTCTGTTTTAATCTCCCCGTGTCGCATCTTTAAATCCACTACGGACTGACGTGACAGTCATATGGTTGTCATAAGATGCTGAAGTTCCTCTGGACCGTCTCCTGGATGAGTCCACGTGGGCTGCTGTTTGGACTCCAGCACCCACCGTGACTCTGCATAAGTCAGAGTCGTGGTAATTTTGTAAGCAATGAAAAGATGTTTGTTTATCTCTAACTGTGTGCGTTTCATTCTCTGTACATACACTCTCGCTCCATCCCAGCTAAACTCGAAAACATATGATGGTTAAGAAGCACAAACTTTTGGCACATTTTAAATTTTGAATTTATATTAAAATATTGACGTTTCATCTTAACTACAGTCACACACACACACACACACATGCGCACACGCACATATACAAACAAACACACACACAGGTTTGTAATTATATCTTTGTGGCGACTCTCCATTCATGTCTTTGGGGAAAAGTATAATAATCCCAAGAAGATGACCTTAAACCCTACGCAGCCCTAACCTCAACCATAAGTAACCAAACAAAACACAAGACTTTGGGAATTTTTAGGTTTTTGATTGCATTCACAGATTTTTATAAAATTAAAGTTTCCATTGTGGGGACATTAAAAATGTCTGCACAAGGAAAAAGTCACCGGTTTTTATCACACTGTGGGGAAATCCGGCTCCCACAATATAATAATTACAAATACGCTCATACTGTACAAGGCAGGGTGTGTCATACACACACACACACATGATCGGTTCACAATTCCCCATAGAATCTGGGGGATTGGGGGTGATTTTAATTCGGCTGGTAGGTATGTAATAATGAGCGACCCGCCAGAGGTGCTGGGTACGGTCAGTGTTCATAATCACGAGATCATGTTTTCTTTTCGCTGATACGGCTGTAGGCACCACGACACACCTGACCTCCGAATATTTCCGAAGCTGCCAGGAGGCCCAGGGAGGTTTTTGCTCCTTTCTCCGCTCCGCACTGTCCCTCTCAAGGTTGCAGGTGCGACTGATGCTGTTTTGCACATGATGACATTTTCTAGGTAACTAACTAATCCCACAGGGACAGATACCTGTGGCATTAACATATCTGTTCTGGAGTCTTCCCTGACTCCATGGTTACTCGATGTAAAAGGCGAGCACGCAAACACACGGGACAGTAACGCCGGCGGCATCACTGTGACACGCGTGAGCATTCAGACGTGGATCACAGCCCATGCCGTGGTGAAAACAAACAGCATCCTCAGTGTCTGGAGACTGCAGTGTGGTGAGGCACTCATTTCTGTGCTCTGGGCTCCGTTTGAATTTTTATTTATTTATTTTTTTTTACATATTATGAGGCTCGCTCGGTGAACACAGAAAGTCACCTTGAGTGCTGATGTTCTACATTCTCTACAAGCAAGAGCTTTGAAGCAA
Source organism: Mormyrus proboscirostris (assembly GCA_026779585.1). Taxonomy (NCBI): domain Eukaryota; kingdom Metazoa; phylum Chordata; class Actinopteri; order Osteoglossiformes; family Mormyridae; genus Mormyrus; species Mormyrus proboscirostris. The sequence goes on from JAODKF010000009.1 coordinate 4,526,380, forward strand.
AGCTGATAATGTTCTCTGGAGTCTTCAGGGGTCACGCTGATTTCCACCAAATGCGGCGCTCGAATTAAATATGAATGAGAGCGCAACTTCAAAGCGAGACCCCTTACCTCGCCAGATCTGAGAGCGTGTGCTGTAAGGTGATAAAGGAAGGATTCAGGTAATGTTTTTTAGGAAAAAAAGAAATCTCCAGCCATCACATGAAGTAGCGATGCAGACGGATCTCACTGCTCTTTGTGTGCCAGGTAAACACCGGGTGATAGTTACGTCCGGTTTTACATGGAACGTCTTCATTAGAAAGCTGTGCTTCAGTGTAATCACATCAGACACACTGCGTTTGCTATTTGCTGTACTCTCTTCGGCGTGTTTGTGGATTTGTCTGTGCCATTCACACACCTGTGAGTAGAACACGGGGCTGTGCTTTGAAACCAGACCTGTGAATCACCCTATTTCTCTTTTAATTAGTTAATGAAAATACCAAGGGTTTTGGTGCTGTTGACCAGTGCAGATCTGCAGAACAATGGTAATGGCTAAACAAGACCAACAATAACAACAACAATAACAAAAACAACAATAACAAAAACAGCAAAAACAATAAAAACAACAATAACAAAAACAGCAAAAACAATAAAAACAACAATAACAAAAACAACAATAACAAAAACAGCAAAAACAATAAAAACAACAATAACAAAAACAAACAACATGAACAACAATAACAACCACCAACTGCTTGAAAGTGGATGGTCACATCCACAGGCGTACACGTTATTCAGACAGTGGCAAGGTGGACACACCGTCCAGCAGGAGGTCAGAGCAGCATTTATCTCCGAGTGCTGGGACAATGTGGGCGGCTCTCGTGGTTTGGCAGGGGAGCAGGTTGCCTCACGCCTCTCGTCTGCCTGTCTGACACCTGCCAGCGCCTCCCAACGGCAGACTTCCCACCAGGGCTGGCTGGGGGAGGAACCGCTTAGCCCAGGCTCATCTGACCGTAGCTGCCTTCTAGGATGCGTATGGTGGAGCTTCTAGTCGCCCACCTTACAGGCCAGTTTGCTCACCCTGCTGACCAAGAACATTTGTGGGCCAGTTCAGAGAAGATCCGCCAAAGCCACATGGATCAGAAGGAGCTGCGTGATGGTGGCCCATCCAGACTCATGGCCCACGTCACTCTCTTCTGCATTTTCACCACATTCCCCTCCACTTCACATCATTATTATTGAATTTTCCGGGCTCTTGTAATTAACCGATGTAACTGGAGAGTCCGCAACAGAAGCCCAGTGACACAGGATTGATTTATGAACAGATGATCGTCACCGTGGCAGCCTTTGAAGACGCCCGGAAAGGTGAAGGAAGAAGGCAGCCGTACGTGTCCCCAAGTTTAAGCAGAACGGATGACTTTGCTCACAGCTGATGAGGTTTGTATGCAGCTATCAGCGTATGTCAGAACTGCCGCTGGCATAGGGGCCTGTTTCATTTTACAACGCTACAAATGAGGATAACTCAATCATCTTCTGGAAGGGCCAACCCATTAAAGCCAAATCCCTAGAGTATGGCCATGACTGGTTTGGCTCACTAGAGATCTAACTTATGTTTCCACCAACCAGAAGTTGAAGCTGTTTTCTGAAAGAACCACAATTATCTCAACTCTCAGTATCCCCCACGTCGGAGAACTGTAGGAGAGAGACCCAGAACGCTAGCAGTGCCCACTGTAAGATGTTCTTCTCACTGCAGGCTGACGTTTAAGCTTAATGAGCTGCGTTACGGAGCTTTGACAGTGTATAACACAATTATAGGAAAAACTGTAAATATACTGACGACAACAACAACCACCGTAACAGACAGAATAAAACCAAAAATGCCACATAAAATATGCAGGAAAGTTTCTAGTTGGTTTTGAAGCTTTGCATCCTTCTTATGGGCTGAATTTAAAGCCATTTTCCTGTAGACTTTTCTTGTCTGTCATGTTGAGTATGAATATGAAGTATAGATCATAATTGCCTGTATGGATTTTTTTTCAATGACAATTTGCTGCTTTTATGAAGAATTTAATCTGAAATCTAGGATGAAATTCAAGGACAATTTGGGACACGGGGCTAAAGGACATTTCTTGACACCCTGATGAAGTTAATTTACAGTGAATTACACACGGCTACATTGTAGGTAGGAACCTTCACCTTGTTGTGGATTTTATAACATGTAAAATGGTCAATATTTCTACTAATATTTCTACGTAAGCTAGAAAACTACACAACAGCTGCTAATATTAAAATGTAACAAAAACTGCTGATCACCTCTGCACTGTCATCAGTCTGTTTTTGTCATTGTTACTGTGTTATTGTCTTGTGGTATTTATCGCTCGTGTTACTTGTTGCTCCTCTTGTCCTTATTACCTACAGCTGTTAACGGACTGACCTGCAGTAGGTGTGTGACTGAGCATCTCAATGCACTCAGTCCTTCCGACAGTAAACTTGAACTTGAACAAGTGCAATACCATGTTTCACCATTGAGGGGGGCTGAAGGTCTATCAGCAATGACATGGAATATACCGTAATTAAGCTACTATTCACGGGCTGGACCTTCTTAAAAGGTAGTGCGCATATAAATTATAAGCTAGTAATTTACATTGTAAAACACATTTCTTTAGTTAGTTTAATTTTAAACCTATTTACAACGTAAAGCCTTTCACAGCATTAAGTCAAAATGGCCAATAGTATTTAGTGGATTAATTGCAGCACATTAATCTTATGGAACGGCCCTTTTAGCTCTCAGAAACACTTAAGAAAAATCTTTGGACATAATCAATGCGCAGCCGCACAGGTCAGCTCTGAGGCTGCTGTTAATTTATGAGTCCCGTGCTGCCCGAAGCAGCCTGTCCAGCACGTGTGTGAGGAGCAGCACCTCACGCTGCTTATTTGTGGACGGTATATGGCAGCGGTGCGAATCTGCTTTCATTCACGGAAGTGAGAGTTATTAAGTAGTACAGAGGCACGAGCAGGAAGCGGTTAACCCTAATAAGTAAGTAAGCAGCTTAAGGCAGGCGGGCGTCCCTCCTGGGGCTCACCTGCGGCTCTCCGGTTCACCCTGCCTCTACATCAACCCTTCATAAGGGAGGGTCATCCAGGGGTGCTGTGCAAACCATGTGGCAGGATATGATAAAGGCAGGAAGGCTGTCCCGGAGAGTTAATCGTGAGAACAGATTAGTTTTTAAGTACTGGGGTCTTACTGAAGAAGTTTTTCAGCCCTGGGATATTGTTTTATTTATATATGGACCGTTTCCTTGCTGTCTTACAAATGTCTGTAGTTTTCACCTGTAACCCTTTTAGCAAGAATAATGAATATTTTGATGAATTGAGATGCTGGTTCAGGAAGCCTGAGAAATCACTGGGCGTTAATGACACAGCTGGTGTCAGGTAGGGCTGGGCGATATGGACCAAAAATTATATCTCAGTATCTTTTAGGTGAATGGCGATATAGGATATATATCTCGATATTTTTTCGCTGTTATTAACAGATAGCTGAACATGTACATGACAAAAATGACTCAAAAATAAACTATCGGCATGTATTATATTACCAATCTGCTCCTCTTATAGCCTGCTTGGTGCCTGTGCCTGTCTGCAAGTTGTCGCTGAATGCAGGAGTCGTGAGTGCGGGGGAGGGGTGAGTGATGTTCAGAGGGCAAAGGGGTTGAGGCACTAAAGCTGTGCGAGACAGACAGTGGAGAAATAGGCGACCTGGCGGCTCTATGAGTGTAATTTTAAAGCAGCATAAACTATATGGATATAAACGATATTGTCTATATCTCATCTGAAGATATATCGACATACCTTAAAACCTCGATATATCGCCCAGCCCTAGTGTCAGGTGTTTTGGAAAAGAAACCTGTGAGAAATTGGTTGTGAGGCTGTTAATGACACAATCATTGTCACATGTTTGGAAGCCTGGGAAAGCACAGGTGCTTAACGACACAGTCGGCGTCAGGTACAGTGTTTTGGGAAGCCTGGGAAAGCACAGGGCGTTAATGACAGTTTGTGTCAATGTGAAATCTGCAGTAACCCTAAAACACTGTAGTGCACACACTGCCCCTAGAGGCTAATCTGGGGTAAAACCGGGAAAAGGAGAGATGCAGCCCTGTTACTACTGCCAGCTGCTGTATTGCCGGTGGCTGGTCTTTCAGTGTCAGGAATTTAACTGGGCCGCCCCCCCCCAACTGCAGTACCCTCCTGTGTGGCATGTCGTCCTCGAGCTGACATAGTCAATAGGGTGACCCCACTGGCAGAACAGCACTAGAGCGTTCAAACCTCTTCTGAAATATCTTAACATATCATTTGCACCAATATTAGATCACCTCTGAGCTCCATGTCTGCGGGATTGAGGCTGGTGGCTGATGACTGTCCAGGGTGTGGTGTCGTTCCTCTCGTATGTCATGCTGCTCAGGATGGACACTGTGACCCGATTTCATGCGCCTCTGCTGGTAATGGATGTTCCCCTCATCTGTTTTCTTGGGTGACCAACAAAGAAGGAGATTTTACACTTAAAATCACAAACATGACTTTGCTAAGTTTTGGACATCATGGAATATCACTGTTGGTTATATAAGATGTGCTTGAAATATTAAAATATTGAAAATTTCTCTTTCACAAAGTTGTTCAAAGACTCTTTGTCAGAGATGCCACCGGCCAGAAATTTAAATTTATATCTTTGTGTATTTCTGTTAACCATCAGAATAATTTATTCATCATTCTGTGGAATCATACCACATCTGCTTCATTTGTAGAACTGTAAAGATGCTAATAATCTTAAGATGCTTTATGCTGAAATTCATCTCTAAATCAGTATATCTGCCTTTGAAGTTTCAGACTAAAAAATATGAAAGTAATGGAAATAATGGAGAACTGAACTTACTTCGGGTAAATAAGAAGCTTTGAATTTTGACGAAATCTCACTGCCACCTAGTGCTTAATGTTGGCTTACCTTTGCAGACCACTGTAATCTGCATGCATCAGGTGACATTAACCTAACATAGAGCTTGTTCCGCAGTGCTTATTGGAAAAATCATTTTGCTGGAGCAAAGATCATATGTGGTTTAAATGGCCTGGAAGAGGAATTTGGGTATCAAATGGGACAACAACTCAAACATCAGGAGGTTTTTTTCCAGACTCGACTTCCCTGCTGGCCCTGTTGTGGTCCTCTCCGTCCCATAATGTAAGATATGCATCACGCACTGACAGTAGGGCCTCCGCCTGCGGTCTGCTTCACGGAAACGCCGCCCTGCGTGCGGATATCTTCATCCTTGTGCCAGTTCTCATTTGCGATGATTTGCATGGCAATTATGATAAAACAAATACTAAAGTCTCTGTGGTCTGCCTCCGTTCTGTGACAAATAGATGTCAGCATCCCTTAATTGGACGGAAGGCCCCGGCGATCTTCCGGGCCGTGTGGGAAATGGATGGTGCCGTCAGGAAGCCCAGCCGGGGGCTCTGCCACGCGTTCCCTAATTACCCAGCAATACCCACAGCCCAGGCGAGCACAAATAGCACCTCTGTTGTCAGGCGCAGGCGCGCAATCGGTGCGGCGGATCTGGGCAAGGCCGCAATTAAACACACCTGCATATGATGATGGTAGTTATTATTATTATTATTATTATTATTATTATTATTATTATTATTATTAAACCAGTATTATATTTTACATCAGATGGACTTTTCTTCTCTATTGCTAATTCTATTTATAAAATAATACTGTGTAATGCTGCTGTAAGACTGTATGACTGCACTGCTGCTCTCATTCAGCATTCAGCTTGATGCTGGACACATATATTGTATTTATTATTTTCCTTTTCATTTTCAAATTTATATTTATTAATTTTATTTATCTTTTATAGCATTGGGGGGTGAGCACGCAGAGTTTTGTTGTACAATGACAATAAAGGTATTCTTTTTCATCTCAGGAAAAAAAAAATATGAAAAATTTTAAGATTACGTTTGATTATCAGAATACGAGGGGATATTCTGACATTTTGTGTCCATGGTTACGGTGGGTGTGACAGGATGTTCTGGAAATCAATACCAGTGAGACGTCTGATGCTTGTTCAGGTAATCAGACTGGTCCTGCTAACACTGCACCTACCGTCTGCTGACCATAGAGCTGCTGGCCAGGTCCACCAGACCTCATTCTTCTGGGCTTACTTCTAGAAAGTCCTCTTGGGTTTTCATCTATGACCTTGCTGGACCATGAGTTGATATTCACTCTGGAAAAACAAGAGCAGAAAAAGTAGCAGTTTTCTGCTTGAATGTCCCCCTGACTGAATCATCTTCTTGGTTGCTGACTGGGAGGGAGCATGTAGTGCCTGTACCTCTGCGGTTGTACTGCTGTTCTGGTCGCCTCTGAGAGACAGCAGGAGTGTTTGGAAGCCTGGCCCCAATTTGGAAGTGTTGCTGATCCCTTGGTACCTGAAGGTGTCTGGTGACAGAGAATGAGAAGATTTTGTTCCTCCCAAGGATTCTTTGTGGCCTTCTGTCTCAGCCAAGGTGTCTTAAACCATAATCCTAACACTCCACCTTCCACTGTCCTCCACTGCTAGTTCACTGCATTGCTCTTTAACAGCTGCTTCAGAACATCTATTCTTCCATTGAATTTTAACCATCTGTAAAATTCAGGTACTTCAGCAGGTTTACACTGGCAAATGTCAGTGGAATGTGATTATTGGTACCTTAGTCAGTTCGAGCATCAGTGATTATTAATCATATACAGGTCTTTGTCAGTCTCAGTGTCAGTGGGAATTGGTCATAGTCAGGTCTTAGTCAGTCATAGTGTCAATGGTCATTAGCTTCACTAAAAAAGTATCTTCTTTATTCTGCTTCCTGGATCTTGTCAACTTCTGAAAACAGTATAAAAAGTCCTAATGAAAGGCAAGCAGGTATTGCTGTGATTCTGCTCCCCAGACGGAGCCTAATAAGAAAGTGTGCGATTAATTGGGAGCACATTCCTCCTTCTGAATGCTAAAGTAGGACGGCAGCCATTGGGGGACGCGCCATATGTGCCGCCCGGTGACAGATGTCACCTTGCTGTCGCGGCACCAGCTTCCACTTTATTGTTGCTGTTTGAATCGTCGGGGGAGAGCAGGAGAAACACAGACGGAAAATAACGCGGAGATGTCCTTTCCGCCGAGAACGCCCTCGGCTGGATCGAAATTAAGGACACGACTATGTTTCCTCGTGCTAAAGCCCCGCTGCAGAGATGCGCCATCTCTGATGTCAAGACAGGATAAAAATAGAGGTCCTCTTATGTATTTTCCCTCCTGAAAAGATTCCTAGGCAGGCAGGACGCCGTATCTGCCCACAGCAATGTCAATTAAAGTGTTTACTGGCCGTTCCGGGACAAACTACCCCTCAAAAGCACAGAACCGAATCACTAGTCGCAACCAAGGAGCCAGATTCTGCCTCATCGATGGGCCTAATTTTGTGATTTACTATCAGAACACATTCAGTATTGGGGTTAGACAAGTGATTACAACATAAAGTGGATGAGAAACACCCTGCTGTCTATCTTTAGGAATCAGTGGGACAGTTCAGTTACTGTAGGATCTCGACATGAGTCACTTTCAGACGAGGCCCTATATAAGCCTAATAATCCTCATTAAAATGTTGCAGTCAGGGAGTCACCTTTCCGAGCACATGGAGCTACAGTCGATTATATGTCAAAGCTTCAGATCGGCAGAGCATCGTTTTGCCGGTAACTTTCACATTATCTGTTTGTGTCTGCCATTTTAAAGCCTGTTCAAAGACTTTCTGAATTTTCTTCCCAAATATTCTTTAAATAAATAACTACAAGTGATGAAATAGCTCACAGGAATTGTTAGAATCCAACATGATACAAATCACCGTGGCCAGTAAAAACAGAAAATCAGCCTGAAAAATGAATTTCTGAGAAGCTTTGAAGTCTGACATACGTGCAGGACCAGCTACTGAAGCTGCATATTAAGTATTGGGTTATTGCTTGGCATTTCAAAAAAGATTAAATGCTTCAGAGACACCCATTAAAAAAAACAAAAAAAGGCTGAACTCTTAAAATGGCTGAACTCCTTTTGTATTCGGAATAATTACACTGGAAGCCGGCACTAGGAGCCGTAATAACCTCTGAAGTACGTTTATTGTCTCATCTAGAAAACAATGTTTTGGCTTCTGCTCTTTACGGGACGTAAGAGGCCCGGATGATGCGTTCAGCAGCCTAACCGGCGGGGACCCCATGGGACGCGCCTGTAAATGGTATCTCGGAAGACGTGCTCTGAAGATGTTCTGTAGATGAACCAAAAGATGCTAATAGTCTCCTAGGGAAAAGGAAGAGTTACAGCCCGAGCGGGGCAGGCAGAGGGGCCTCCTTGTTAGGGAGGAGTAAACTGATGTTCTCCTTTTTGTTAGAGGAGACGGGAGAGGGAAGTTAATCAGAGAATAGTGTAAGATTACTTGTGGAGTATGAGAGTGCGGGCAGTGATGGATGGGGGGTAGGACGGTGTCGGGTCAGCCTGAGCATAGCTCCTGCTGTGTGAGTAACTTTCAGTGTGTCCACGTCTGTTTATCTATCATCAGAAGATCCCGATGTGCAACTCCTTGCCCCCCCCCCCCCCCCACAACGGTACCAAGACCACAGCCCATCTGATGTAAATGAAAGCAATTACGAAAACGCCAAGCATAATTAATGGAACGGGTTTAAGATGAGAAAACACTGGGGCGGGGGAGGGTGTCGTGGGGGGGCGTTAGTGACAGATTCCAACCCGCTTCCCCCTGCTCCTACCCTGTCTCTTCCTGCACTATGACGTTCATCGGGGTCACCGACCTTCCTCCACTCGCCACGATCTCACCATCGCCCCCACTGGTTAGTCTCTCCCGGGGCCGAGGGG